>VYXB01010567.1:2574845-2602096 GCA_013397135.1 Pachyramphus minor
GCCCTTGTCCCCGCCCCGCCGGCACCGCCCCCGCCGCGGCACCGCCCGGGCCGGGCCGGTTCTGCTGAGGCGCAGCGGGCGCGGGGCGCGGAGGGGCTGCGGCTGAGGGATCACGCCGCGGGGGGGCCGGGGGCATGTGCGGCCGCGGTCATGAGGGGCAGGGAGATACCGCTGCAGGTGGAGGCGCGGGGGTCAGCCTCCGGCAGCAGCCCACGGCATGGCCGTGAAGGATATGTCGCTCCCTGACAGGGAGGGGTCTTCTCGTGCGGGGGATTCTGCGGAACGGATGGGCGCGTTCTTTTTTTTTTTTTTTAAATTATTTTTCTTACCCTTTTTTTGGCATGGAAACCGGTCCCCGCCCCCGGCACGCAGGGCCGTTAGTCACCCGAGTGCGGGGCGGGGAGACGGGAGAAGCGCCGTGGGAGAAGCCGCTGCTGCTTTTGCTGGATGGGTGGAGAGAAGAGCAACGGGGATGTTAGAATCCAGTGTCTCTCTCTCTTTTTCTTTTTTTTTTTTTAGATGAGCTCCTGACACGGGGAAAATCCCTTCAGCATTCAAGCCATTTCTCTGTCCTTTTTTTTTTTAACAAAACCACAATCTGAGCTTGCAAATTCTGTTGCTGGCGCCTATGAGGCTTTCACCTTTCAGCTTCACTCACACAAATTAAAATTACAGTTTAAAACTAAAGCCACTTTCAGGCAAACATCGAATATCAGATGCACCATGGCAAAATGTAGTTCTGGATGCTTGAGCTTGGCTCCCATTTTCCTGGTATGCTTCAATGGTTATTTAAATTAGAAAGATATTATGAAGTCCACTGGACATAACATGCCACAGAACTTAGCAATGCTTGAGTATTGCTAATGTAACAGTAACCAAAAGTATGTTTTTTCTGTAAAGATATGAACCTTAAAAAAAATCTGCACAGACAGATAATAGAGTTGAAGGTACTGCAGTGCATAAAAATCAGGCATCTCATTTTCATTTGTTCTTCCACACAGAATGCTTCATGAGCCTTGGGGCACTGAAGTGTTTTAGTTTGGATCAGGGATGCACTTTTGAAGTAACTGCTATCATCATCTCTGCTAACAGTGCTGTAATTCAGAGTGTAGAATGGTGTTGGAGTGCATGAAGTAGATCTCTTTTGTATGAAGCTAAACTAATGCATTCCAGCCACAACTGGGCACTGGGTGGGACTCAAACTGAACTAGTCAGTCAAACAGTAGGAATCCTTGAACTGTGTACAGCTTGAAGATCAGGCTTTCAGCACCAACTGCTGCACTCTACAGGCCTACTGTTAGACCTTGGTGCTTGCCCATGTAGTTGAAGATTTCAAGCTTTGTAGTTCAGAAGGAAAATCCCAGAGGGTTTCTAATGTAACATCTGAAAGACCTGATTCATGGTTCACAGCAGGCAGTCAAACCCGTGCTTAAAAACTTTGATGCTTAAAAGTCTGCCAAAACTCCCAGTTTGTATGTGGATCTTCCCATATTCCTGTGTCAGGAGTACATCATGTCGGCCATAGCTATAAGGATAACTTGAACTGAGTTCAAGATATGATGCTGTTGCCTAAAGGGTAAAAAAATGTGCTACCAGTGTTGCTATTTCAGATATTGTCAATGGCTTTTGTGGTCTCTAATTATCCCTATATACCTGCAACTGATTCCAGGATAGAAGGCAGTGGTGCTACAAGTTAAAAATTAGGATAAATGACTGGGCAATCCTTTAAGGCTTAAAAATAACTGAATTAGCTTCTGATAACATATGCTAGCAATTAAAACAATTTTTTCCCATCAGTGTATCGTGTCATTTTAATATGAGGCCATATTGTAAGCAATGTAGCAGATGTTGAATTTTTGTGAGAAGGCATAGACAGAACCACTTGTGGTGGCAAAATCAGAGATGAGAGGTTTTTTGTTATAATGTACACAAAATAAATTACCTTTTCCTACAGTGCTTCTCACAGGTAACCAATTTCATGTGCTAATGTGACATAATTACACTTTTTACTGAGGTCTGTCTTCCTTTGGAAGGTGTGTGTGAGAGAAATTTGTTATTTGGTAGATAAGATAGAATGCTTTATTATAAACTTTAATCTTAGGCTTTGCAAAGCCTTTACATGCCTGAAATCAAACATCATAGCTCACTTGTATTCTAGGTTACTTCTGTATTCATTATAATATCTTTTGCCCTCATCTTGTGGTTGTACAGAAATGTTAGAACAGCAGATTTTTGGTTACTGTGTCCAGAAGTTTAGGGCTAATTTCACTCAACTATAAAGATTGAATTTTCTAATGTGAACTCTTAAAATCACATCATGGTTTATAATAGAGATATTATTTTTTGGAAGCGTAGACTAGACTCCACCAAGTCACTAACACAAACTATAGGAAAAAATATGATTTACCAAGTGAAACAAGCATATACGACTGAATACAAACAAGCAGCAGGTCTCATTCATAACAAGATATCTTTCTTAGATATTTTTCCTATAAAAAAGAGGGGAACTGCCCAAGTTACCCAAGGGCCACCTGAGCATTTTTTCTGGGGACTTCTAATGGGGTTGTGGAGTGACCAGGGCCAGAGACAAACACTTGAAGGCAGCAGCCGGATTGTCTTGGCTTCCTTTTTTGGTCCCACAAACAAGCTGGCTCAGTGTCAGGCTGGCCCGCCAGTGCAGATCAGAGCAGTCTGATCCATTCTGCTGGAAACAGCTTGAAGTGCCAAGTCCTGCACTCGGCTTCTCTGGGAGCAACTGTGAGCCACTGCATCAGCTGGGCCCACGGGCAGCTCCTGGTCTGGTGGCCAACCAATGTCACATGGCCTGGAAGGAAAGAGCTGATCACCCACTGCATCTGTATTAACCACCAACACTAAGAGCCAAGTAGGAATACGTTTGATGTAAGCATCAGTGGAGGTGGATGGTGAAGTTTAGTGAAGTATAAATGTATGTACATGGGACAAGATACTATCATGGCATTTTGGAAGCACTTTTAAACAGACAAAAATCAATGGGAGTTTTGCTTAGCTTGAAAGTGCAGAAACTGGCACATGGATAGAAGCAGATTATTCATTTCTTGTTTCTTGCAGTGATATTTCATTACATACAGAAGAAACAAAAGCCATGAAGTAGTCAATAGATATTGTTTCTTTCTTAGAGTCTTGAGAGAAAACAATGTAACAAAAGGGAACGATGCTGGTTTAATTATTATTCTCTACAAACTGCTTTCCCAGGAACCAAGCTCTCGATTGAGCAATCAGTAATTTAAAAATAATTTTATTGTCAATTTCCTATACAGTGTTGCATACTTAATACATGCAATAAAGGCTGACAGCCACAATTCTCAGGTGGTAGAGTCTGTTATAACTGTACTGACATCCCTTTATAAAACTTCTCCTAAAATCTATCTTTTAAAATGTGTAATTTGCAACTGTTGCTCTTGAATGGGATCATTTTGTTTTGAAGATTGGGCCCATGGTCAAAGAGTTAAGGCTTTATTCCTTACTGTGCAATCATTTCCATGCAAGGACTACAAACCGATACTTTCTTAATCTATTTGGTGGGTGATGCAACCATCCTTCACCGAAATGGCAAGTGGTTCACTCCACAAGATTTCTTTGGCACGGGTATTTGGGGGCGTGTGTGTGTGTGTGTTAGTAAAGATGAGGATTTTCTGCACATCCCCACTACAGAACTGCAAACTGCTCTGCTCAGCCCTTCCAAGAGTGGGAAAGTAACACAAGAAATAGTGCTTGGTCTGTAAGAAATAGTTTTACTGTCTTATCTAAAAAGACTTGTTTAGGCTATGAAAAGTATCTACTCTCTGCCTCTTAGTTTAAAAATAGGTTTTCTGTGCTGCTTAACCACCTGCTGTATTCTCCTCTTATGCATTACCACTGCCCTTTCTGCTGGCTTCCTAAACTTATGTGGGTAGATTGTAAGATAGACATTCTGCTTTTACAGAGCCAGGACTCAGCCTAATTATAACCTGCAAGTTCAGGATGTGGCTGTTTTGACTTGCAGAAGCAAAGATGAATAACTGAGTTGTAGGCATTTAATTTGTTCAGATATTCCGAACTTAGTCCACTTGTTACCGTAATTTATTGTACTTATGACAGTGCTGATACCTGATGAAAATGACCTATGTGTGCAAGCCATTCCCAAATCTTCGTTTGTGAAGCCAAGCCATGATGATGGAAGCCATGATTTGCATAGTATTTTCTAATGAAGTATATTGACTTTTGGCAAAGTAAAAACACTTTTGCTTTTCTTTCGTGAAAATCAGTGTTTTTATTACTTCTCTATGACAAGACAATAGTACACAAAATAACATTAAAAAATATTTCTTTCCAGACTACAGTAGTTTAGACAACCTGGCATTTCAAAGAGCTATATATCTTTATTTAAATAATGATGACCAGTTATGGTTAATGGATTTCATTCATCCTAGTATCTTTTATTGTGTGTAATAGGCACCTTCAGCGTGCATCTAGGTACATTTGCCCATGAGGTATTTCATCCTTGAGCATAATTTATAGGTTTATGTCAGCATTTGGTTGGAACAAGACAGGGGTTAAGATGACATGATTGCAGGGTGGCTTTCTGCTGCAGTAGTGTGTGTAAAGCTCTTGAGGGCAATTCCTGCTTGTACAGACCTTTGAATGCTGCAGTCCTCATGCTCATCTCAGAAAAATGGTACTGACATATATCATCATAGTCTCACACAACACATCATTTTCCACCTGTTTTTCCCCCATGAAGCTCTGCTGTCCCTAGTAATGATGTCACAATGAGAACAGATTAGACAGGATAGGTTTCATATTTTTCTAGTGATTATTTACTTAAAATCAGTTTTGTTTTCAGAACATTTTAACTTTCCCTAAACAGTTTCCCAAAGCGTAGCTCTTTCATTATATTCAAATACTCTACTTTCGTTCACTGTCTGACTTCTCCTTCATACATAGTTCTTTCTTGGTTGCATTTAAACTACCTAATTACTATTGTTTTCCGCAATACCAACAGTATCCCTCATTTGGGGCCCTTTTAATCTAATTTTTAAGAGGTGTTTCCATACGAAAGAAGAATCACCCTCTCTCTTGAGAAGAAATAAAATTTGTTAACTGTTTTACTAAGCCAAGCCTAATTGAGCTCATGCCACTACGTTTAATTCCGGTGTAGAGAATCCAAAACCTTTATGTAGTATATGTAATATTGCACCTAGGCTGGCATCCCACTAAATGTAATCTTCATTTAAATAAAAAAATATAACTTGCTTTCAATGTATTTTTAATAAGGCGAAAGATGTGCATGTGTTTTTGTAGCCTGACATACAGAGGATTATGTTCTAAAATCTGAATTTACATGTAGCAGAGAAAGAGGGGTTGGACAACAATATCAGCACAGTTGAGATGTTACAATTCTACTTATTGTAGCATATTATCTTCATAATTTTTTTTAAAAAGAATCTTGGACAGAATTCCTATTTAGGTGGATCACGTGTCATATAAACACAAAACAATAGGATGATCCCTGTCCCCCAGAACCTTTTAATTCAAGAGATAACTGTGAGAGAGTACTGGGAAAGGATGAGGTAGTTCACACACATGATAGAAAGTTGGCTAGACTTATGTAAATTTGCAGCATTGTGGTAGAGGTGAACCTCAAGAAGAGATTTTTAAGGAAAATACTGAAATGGCTTTGTTAAGAAAACATTTATGAGAAATGCAGCAAGAGCATGTGGGAGCGTATCAGAGATAACATGGAGATGTTCATACCTGAACTTTCAACAAGCAAATGATGCTTACCATCCTGGGTAGGGTGGATGTAAGAGGTTGAGAGATTATATGGTGGGGATAAATTGCAAAAGGACTTGAAAATGAAGACAGTATATCCTAATGCTGTAAAGATGGGGAGAACAGAGAGGGTTGTAAGAGAGGAAGATTTAGAACTTACCATCTCCCTGAATGATGATGAATTATTAGGGTAGTCCATGGCAAGGGTAAGGAAACAGATGTTGCAGCAATAAATGTGTGGCATAATAAAAATTCAGATGAGTTTAAAGTATGCAGATAAATGCAAAAAGCCTTCTACTAGAAATGTTAGTAAAAAGTCTTGTTAGGATTACAGCATAATTTGGCTGTGAGAAAAAAGATGGAGGTGGAGGGTGCAAGTAAGTGGCAGGCTAGATATGATTTGTCATGATGACTGCAAAGGGGATGCAACTGAAAGTGCTGTTTAAAACATGCTGTTCTTGGGGTCATGTCCCCAGAGAACAAATCTGAGCCAAATTTTTTGAGATTTTCCTTTGGATAAAAACAGGCAGATCTGCAGTGAAAACATGAATATTCAAGATAATAACTAAGTCTTAATAGGGTTTGATTGTCATAAATGCTGGAGGTGGGTCTTGAAAGAGCTCCACATGGCATGAAGCGGTAATGGATAGATACACAGAGGGAAAGCAAAGAAAAACAACAGTCACAGAAACTTAAGGAGGACAAGGTTTCAGTGATGCTTTATTATTTTTCAACTTTAGGTCAGTTCAATAAGAAACAAAGGTAAGAGCAGATTGTGTTGTGTCCAAGGGGAGAAGGCTCATTTACAGAGGTTCTGGAATGAAACTGGAGAAGAAGTAAGTTAATGAGCTTGGAGATGGGAAAGAGGAGCAGAGCTGGTGAGAAAAGGGGATCAGAAAAAGAATGTTTTTGGTGGGAGCGTGAGAACTGAAGTAGGAGTGAACAACAGTTTGCTCAGGATGGAAGAACTGAGGCAAACGGAGGAGTTGGAAAAGAGAAATTCTGATGTGACAAGGAAGAAGGAAAGGAGTTACAGAAAGGGAAGTGATGGAAAGCAGATGCCTTCATGTAGAAGATATTGGTGACACCCCAATGTGGAGAGTGAAGGAGATGCAGGAGAAGAGTAAAAGGGAGGATGATTCAGGGTAGCAAAAAATGTATTTGTGATGACAGATGTTCTTCAACTGGAGACTGGAGAATTACTGAACTAGGAAACCAGAAGAAACAAAGATGGATAAAACAAACTTGCAGTGGGGAAAAGGGGTGAAGAGAAGCAAGTAGAAAATTAACAACAATCCTTGAGATAGAAAGAAAAAGGAAAAAAGAAATGTGAGAAAAGAGAAGGGAGAAAAATACTGAGAATTACTGATCATCTGAAAATTGTGAAGAGAGTGATTGACAAAGCATGAGGGAGAAGACGACCTCAACTATGAGGCTGCAAGTTATATGATTGTTGTTTAAAAGGAAGGAACTCAGCATCAGAGATTCAAGAATATGGCTGATGAAAAGACAAGACAGTAAGCTTTGGTATAGGCTGAGCTGAGGGAGGAATGCTGACTGAACACATGGTGGAGATGTGGGGGTCTTCAGCGAGGGGATTGAGTGAATCAGGAAAGGCTTACATGGGATACAGTGAAAATAAAATAATGCCCTGAGTTGAAATCAAAGGACGAGGCTGAAGAGAACTGCTACATGGAGAGCAGACAAAACGAAAATGATAGGAGTAAGTGAGAGGGGTTGTATTTAATACTGCTAAGAATGGAGAAAGAGTATAAGGGATATAGTCAGGGAGGAGCATGGGCAGGGAAAAAGAAGAAGGCCAGTCTGACTGCCATGAAATTAAGCCTGGGGGGTAGAAATGAATGGAAAAGAGAAACTTCTGAAAGAGAGGGAAGAGAAACAAAAGGATCCAGGACTTGGTGAGGCTGAAGGGAACGACATATGAAGAAGTCATAGATGACAGGGGTTTTTCACAGAGACAAAGAGAGTGGGAGGAAAGAAGGGTGTGGGTGTGAAATTTGAAGCTGTGAAACAAGACAGGTAGAGGTAGTAAAAAAAGGAAGACATAGCATAAGACAAAACTTTCAAACTTGGATGGTGAAAATAATGGTCCTAAATTCTGTTTAGCCATCTTAGTAGAAAGTGGCCTTAAAGCATAGTCCCTCAAAACATTTTTCTATTTTCTTTCCAGACATCGTCTACAAATAGTAGCTCAGACGTGTGGGCTTTTCTCTGGAGAGAGCAGAGGGAAATGAACTCTGGATTCCTACTCTCTCCTCTTCAGTGCGTTCATTAGTCTGGTGGAAAGGCTGATAGAAATGATATTTAATGAACTAGCAGGTGATTCATTATGCCAAGAGAAGGAATAGATGTTAATAGTGTCATTCCTAAACAAGTTTAGATGTTTCTGTTTCATTACATTTGGCAGGTCTGTTTGGATGATGTCCATACTAATGCATAATATCTATGGACATTCAGCTTGAATGCAGCCTAAATGGCTGAGACCAGGTTTATCTCAGCAGTCTGCCCTGGAGGGCTCTGCTGCTTGATAATGGTGTGATAAAGTATTTAATTCTTATGGACTTCCCTGTTTCTCGAGCTGCTTCTGCAAGTAGCAGCAGCTGTGAAAAATTCTTCCAGTGTGAGCTCTGTTTGGAAGTGGTTACCTTTTTTTCCTGGACACGGGCCTTGCTTTTATCACGTGGAATTTGCGTTTCTGCAGAGAACACTCCATAATACCATGCCCAGAGATCAAAAGAGAACTTCCCTACGTCAGCACAGAACACCCACCGATTGAGTGAGTCCCTCCTAATGTTCCCGGCAGGCAGCTTTGGCTCCTGTGAAATTCAAAGTGTGTGTTTTTACATGCAAAGCTTTGGGACGGGAACCATCTTGCTTGACTACACCACTCAGTCCTTGTAATAACTCAGCAGTTGGGGCTTTTCAGGTGAAGGACTTTTGCTCTCAGCTCTACCGGGGAAAGGTTTGCCCGTCTCGTACCTCGGGTACTCGCCACGGTGCTTTCTACCAGCATTAGCATTTCAGTAGTAATGTCTACAAAAGAGCTTGAAGCTACAAAGCCTGTTTCCGAGATAAGCTTTCTCCTTCCTGTTTTTGAAAAGGGATTTGGTTGTTAGGCTTGGGGAGCCGCAGCAGACTGCGGTTCTGATTTGTTTTCTAGGAATGACTAAGAGAGGAGGAGTTTGTGCGCACTGACTACATTCTGATGACTCTGTTAGCAACCGCATTTCTTTAACTGTACATGAGCTTGCTGAAAGTATGTTTTTAATCTTCTTAAACCCTCCTCAGTTTCTGATGTTGCTTCTCACGTACATTCTGTTATTTTCCATATTTAGCTTCAGTCCTTCTGTGTTTGACATACAGGCATTTCCAGGAATATTTTTACATGGATATTTTTCAATTTAGTAACATATAACTTTCATATATTTTCATTGTTGGCTAATGTCTGAAGATTTCTTGTTTTGAGTAAAACCCTTTGACCCCAGTTAAAACCAACATTTTGTTTTACTATATAAGCAGTCAAGCCATCTTAGAAGTGAAATACATTAAATCAGAAAAATTAAAAACTAATCTGGTAGAGATTTTGCTTTCAAGTTACAGCAAGGAATGCAGAGAGAGTTCAAATCTTGATCAGAATAATTCATATGTGGCATTAAGGACATGGAAGCTGCGTCAGAAAATAGGTTGTGATTTGAATCCTCAGAAGCAACATGAATGAGACACAAGAAAGCTGTTTTTGGTTCAGAATGATGGTTGTCCCAGATTAGCTTCCCTGATGTGATTTCATCTGCATCCAACGATGGCAGCAAATAGTTTCTTGTGTTTGGTCCCCCCTCCAAAAAAAAAAAAAAGGCATAAAAAAAAATCTGGATGTGAGGTCTGATAATCAGAGCTGCTGAAAATCTGAAAACTAAGGCTTCCGTTCTCCATTGTGGACCACTCCCTGGTGAAACTAATATCCTTTTCTCCAAAACTGTGCTGGAACTAGTTATCCTGTACAGCAGTGACATCTACTGAAGGAAAGCAACAAAAGTCTCTGGAAAGCAGCAGTGGCCTCTTAAACATAATACAAACATCAGAGATTTAATGTATTTTTAAATACCAAGGGGGTTCATATTTTTCCCTTTGTATGTTTCAGAGCTATTATTATCTGATTGTTATTCAGCACCCATCATCACAATGTTTCCAGACTTTAAACACATATCTAACTAATGTATTCTGCAACCTGTTTTGTATGCAAATGTTTAATTCCTGAAAGACTGGGTTTAATTTTAGTTCATTCTTCATTTGAGAATGGAAGTGTGGGGTTTTTTCTCACTGAAGGAGGGAAGAGATTAGAATTTAGGGGGCTGGCAAGCATACAAAGTATTCAGACAGAGCTGGCTGCAACCTGGGTGCTGAGGCAGGTGGAAAAAGGTGGAAAGGACAAAGAGAATTGTCACTTCTGATATTAAAGTGAACTGCTTGTATTTTTATTACGTTTAGGTAGAGTGTATTTGATTATGTGTTTTCTTTACACTCTCCTCTTGCCAGCAAGCACTGTTTTATACCAGAATCGAAACAGAACCCCTGCTTTTATTGACTAATGACTTGTGTTATGTACAGCTGCTTGTAGGGAAGATATGCCTTATTTGCTGACAAAGCTTTGTGGTCTGTAGCTGCCTCATCTAGATGCTTCCATCTCTGTCTTCCAGGGAACTGATTATGAGATCTAACCTTCCTGTAATTGGCAGCAGTGGATGAAGGTCTCAGAAGGAAAATGGTATTCATGCCTGAACCTCCATCTTTCTGAAGCTGATAACATTTTTTCTTTTTTAGTTGTAAAATCTTCCTTGAGAGGATACCTCCGAGCAGAATAAACCCCATAATTGTATGCATGTGCCAAACTATCAATGAGCTAGAAAAAAAAAGCATAATGTAGTTGCAAAATATTTTTTTATTGAGAATACTGTTGTTTAAAAAAGACACCAATGGGATGTTTTTATGGTTTAGCTCTCTTCTGCCTTTTTTTTCCTGGTCTCCCAGCATGCAACACTTACAGCCTATAATTAAAACAGCTTGCTGATATTTGCATTTTCATGAAAGGAGCCTCTTCTAATGTACCACTCTTAAATCTCCTATTTGATATGGAGTGAAATTGAATGTCAAGGCTTTACTCTTTGCAGATCATTTAACTCTTAATGGCTTTTTATCCTAAATCTATCTCTGCTTCTGTCTGAGCATGTGTGCCTCCCTCCCCATCTCTCTGGTTTCTCTTCCTCATTATTTGTTCACCTTTAAGCCATTCCAAAGCTATTGGAAAGACAGATTGCAAAGACAGAAGCCTGAATCTTGCTATTATGTTCTACAACTCTGGCATGAGTTCCTACACATTTCTATTAGAAATATTTCTGGAACTGAAAACCCAGTGAGGGAAAAAACGGGCTTCAGGCTGCTTATTAGTTAGATAGTTCTGTATGGCACTGTTTGCACATGGGAATCATATTTATGCATTTAGATGAACAGTGGAAGAATAGTGCTTGGCACATTATTCTTGGAAGTGCTGAACTGAAGGACATGCACAAAATTAAAATACAGTATATAGGCTAAATGTTAGGTACTTTGTGTAAGGCATCCCTTAGAAAAGCAGTAGCTAGCAGTAAAGAATGTCTAGCAAGTGGAATTTTCTGTTGATTCTCTCATTCCTTTCCATATCTTTCCTTTTTCTGACAGAAACAGATGGAATTTTATTTTCTCACAATTACTATGAACTGAAACTAACAGCTCCTAAATTGGCAGTGAGGAGGTGGAAAGGTGTGGAAAAAAATAAAAACACGCAAATCCTCTGTAACAGTCTGAACGGTGAAATATGGAAATAAAAGTTGTCAAGCAATTAATTAATGCAGCCAGTGGCTTGCAGTTTACACCCAATATATGTATTCATGAGTTCTTCAAATAATTTGTGTATATTAAATAATAACGCAATTCTGTTGTCCTTATACTGATGATTAGACCTTCCAAACTACTATGCAAAAGGGGAGCACTGACATTTTATTTACCTACTGATGAGGTCTGCAAAGGGGGCTTTTTTTCAGCTTTGAAATTGTTGTTTAAGCATGATGTATATGGAAGCCATCGACCTCGAACATTTTCTTTAGTCTCTGGAGATAGTCTGGACCTGCCCCTGGTACTGGCCATGATGTGATTGTCTGCCACATGCCTCAGGAGTTACACAGGGATTTTCTATGCTACAGTTATCCTTAATTTTGAGAAACAAGACTTTCTACACTGAGCAGATTAAATCACTTAACCTCTAAGCAGACTATGTGGAAAAATAAGGAAATTAATATTCAGAGAAGTAGAAGCTGCTGAGATGCCACTTTATAAACCTCGACTGTGGTGCAGGGGAGGAAGGCCTGATCCAATGCTCAGTTTTGTTCCTGAGGAGGATCTCATGGCAGAAAATGCACATCACCTGAGCCGGAGTGAGGGTTACCCTTCAGTATGAACAAGGTAAGGATATTCTCTCAGGCAAAGAGCAGTAAAGGAAGATATTTTCTGCCAGGGAAAGAAAAAAGATGGGGTATATTTCAAGCTCAGTTTTGTCTTTGCTACAGAACCAAGATTCATGTTGGTCTTGAATACTGTTTGTACGCTACTCTAAGATCAGTAAATTTTTTGGGTAGGATGGACTTTGCCATACTGATATTGCCAATACCGACCTGTTATTTCAAGAAATGGAGCATTCTTAGTAGTGTTTGTATTGATAATAACCCTCTCTAGAGTCGATTATCAATGCCAAGTGATCAGGATTGCTGCCTCTGGTCTGACATATGTGTATCCCTTCTTTTTTGCTCCCACACAAGCATGATTGAGGCTATTTAACACATACCTGAGGCTGCTGTGTAAAGCAATAACCCCAGAGGCTGTTAGTGATTCCTTCTCATCACCAAGGAAGCTGAAATACAGAGGTTGCTGATGGTTACACACCTTCAGCTTAAGCAGAGCTTCCAGGAAGATGACTGTGATGCATGGGATAAAAGATGTTGAGTACACTAAAATTATTCAACTACATATTTTCTGCCAAGTGGACCCTGAAAGTTCTGGGAGAAATGCCAAAGTGATGCTAGTAAATGAATGTTTCTGGGCCATCTTGTCCTTGACTGCAGGAAAACAGTAGTGTTGGATCAGAATATTTTTTACAAAGTTACCCTCTCTTTGTTTTGCTTCCCTTTATATTGAGTCATGCTAAAAACTGGCTAAAAATCTTGAGAGTCATTTTGACAGTGCCCCTCTCGTTTTTCTCATGGAAAACCGCATGTTGGATAAAGCATTTAGCTATGCAGTTTCCATAGATTGCACTTTATTTATTTTATGGATACTTCCTACCAGTATCATATGCATTTTCCTGGGTCTTCTGGGTTTGCACTGTTTTGCTGATCCACTGCATAAAGCACATTAAAAATTCTGAGAAACCTTGCAAACACAAATCAGCCTGATTCACATTCCTTATAGTGTGCGTTCATTTCATGGAAGGTCCAGTTTCATGTATGCAGCTGGGAAAGGTTTGACCCAAATCATATCCAATACTTCCTTCTTGAGTATTTGTTTAGCAGAATTCTGCATTGTGTTTCACTTTGTATTTTGGACTTTTGTATCTGTGTCCAAAGGCAGTGCCTGTTAGTATTTCTGCCGTGCTGGCTCCTTTATACAGAACTTGCCTCTGAAATATGGTGTGTTTGATTCACCCAACTATTTTTCTTTGCCTAAAAAACTTTAAAATTACTGCCACAATTATATTATGATTGTTTGAATTAAATTCTTTGTTTCTGGTAATTTTCATGAGATTGGAATGTTTCTAGATAATGATATATCCTTGCTAAGCCCTTTTCAGCACCTTAAGTCTAATATTATTTTGGCAATATTATTATTACTGCAATTCTAGAGCTTTCTTTTCTGTTTAGCATAGCCAATATGGAGAAGTTTGCCATTTTATAGCTGTCATTTTTTCCCACATTGTAACAGGAAGATTTCTTTCTGTTTTATTTCAATCATACGTTGATTAATGCTTCTGATGCTCTCTTTCATGCCTTACTTTTAGTAATTGTGATTGCACCTTCAATGGAACATGACGGTGCATGAATTTCACATCAGTTTCTTGATGTAGAAAAATAATCTTAAAAGCTGTTAAAGAAAGATTGTCCAAAATTAAATTTTTTGGGGGTCACCAGGTCCTGTTACATCATGCAGGCTGATATAATGAGGCAGTTGTTCAGAGCAATGTGATTTGGATTCAGTGTTATTTGAGGCAATGTTAACACAGTCCTGACTCACAAGAGAGAGAAAATTGATTTGGACTGGATCCCATTATCCTCCCTGAGAATATATCTTTGTTGGAATACATTTTTGATAAATTCAGTATCTGATTTTCACATCCTGGTTTACAGTCAGATTTACAGATTTGCAGTCCTAGTTTACCCCCTATTTTTAACAAAGCTAGAGGTTTGGAGGGGCTAAAGGAAAGCTTGAGGGCTTTCCAGAGTTACAAAACAAAGCCAGCAGTTACTTTCTTTTTCTGTTCAGTCTGCTGCTTTTTCCTTCTGCTGGAGCATACACCACCTCACAAGAGTTTGTAGCCCAATCTTCAGATTTGGTGTTTACCTCCCTGTTTCCCGCATAACTACTTTGCCTTTCTGAAGTAAGGTAATTTCATGTCCTACTGCTATATTTTTAGATCATTGTTTCCTAAAGCTGCTGAAGCACTGAAAATCAGCACAAAAGGGCAGATTTCATTAAAGGGCAGTACACGGGTTTAATTATAACCAAAATAAGAGAAACTGACATTTCTTTGTGTCATCTCTATGCAGTAGTTTTTTTCTCTAAATGCCTTGGGCATCTTGGAATGTCAATTTATTAAACTTGACTCAACAAAGAATTCTAAGAAATGATTTTGCAAAGGATATTTTATTACTGAGTTAACATTAAGAATCATAAAAAAATAAAGGTTTCTAACTTTGCATATTAAAATAAACTGATATTGCAATCTCTTCAGTAGTGAAAACTTTCTGTCTTCAAAAGAAGTTTCCTGTGACCAGGACTGGGTAGTGTAGTGATACATGATGGGGATAGTGCAATGGCATTTCTGCTTTCTTATCCCATAGTCTCTTGGGTGTTATCCCAAGAGACTATCTTGTTCTTATCCCATAGTCTCTTGTCTTCTTGTCCTTCAATATCAATCCTTCAGATATCTACACTGGCTCAGAAAAATCAACCAAACAAATAACATCTATATGCTATTCCATGGTGAGCATGGAGGGATAAAACACTTCCAGCTTCAGCTGGAAGCATAAAACACCCCAAAGTGTGGGTTCAGGTCCACAAGAAAAAATTATCATAGTCCCCATGGTTTCTGCAGGCTAATGTCCTGGCACACTTCCAGCCCATGTGGGATTTCACAAATATATTTAAGGAACAGCTTTTATCCAAACATTATGAATTAAGAGGGTCCTATAACTTTGCTGCTGCTGTGGTGTGTCTGAACAGAGTGTCACCACAACTAGCTGGCCGCAGCCAAGAGTGGCAGATGGAATGAATATAGAAATGTTACCATAAACTGCAATTGTTGACTGTGAACACAGGGCAGGGCCCTATTCTGCACATGGAAATCTGGTACTTTGTAAATTAAAAAAAAAAAACAAACAAAAAAGTGGAGGTTTTTAATCTTCAAATTATTTAGGTGATAATATCCATTCAAGAGTTATCACATGGCTGGGGACTGGGAAGTGAGGGGAGTGTTTTTAAAATAAAAATATTTAAAAATAATAATCTTAAATAACAAATTATAATCTTTATGTTAATTAATAATCTTTTAAAAATCCAAAATAACTGAGTTTTTCATTGCTGCTAAGTAGTTGTAAGTAGTACATTAGTAACTTCCTATTTGTTTACAACAGCAGTCTGGTAGAAAGATAACTTTTAGCTCAATTAAGAGAAGGAAAAAAAACCCCACCCCAAAAACTACAACCCTCATATAAAGTCTGTCCATACAATGGTATGACATTAGCTAAGTAATCCATGTCCTGTCAGTGTATTACCTCAACTTGTTCTTCATTTGTCACAGGTAGTAAAAAGGGTCTTTGTCTTGTGCAAATAAAAAGACATTTGAGCATTTCTAAGTAAGACTTGGAGAGAAAAAATATTTGCTTGGGACAAACAACTATTTTGTGACAGAACTATTTCGGGTGAAAAGAATGTAAAAATCTAAGCAATGTGTCTCTGGTGTATAAATAAATGCCCTGTAATTGTCTTTGCTAAAAGTGGAGGTAATGGTGTTGAAACAATAGACTCCATTGAAAAATGAAATCCTGTAAAGTGATAAATGAGTAAGGTCAGCTGAACTATTTGAAGGTAAATCACTTTTCTTTCCTTAGCTACTGGCATTTTTAATCTGAGAAAGAAGACATCCAGAAATTAACTCTATGTGTTCCACAGAGATAGGAAAAGACCTATAATGGGTATAGGATCAAACCTGCCACATCACTTAGCAGGAACCCCTCCATTACACTGCCTCTTGACTGGATTAGACAATTCCTAGCACAAAAATGTCCAAACTGTGTTCAGACACGCTCAGCTCCTGCTAAGACAGTTTTGCATAGATGGCTGGCAAGACTGATGAGGCTGATGCATTTCTGACCAGCTTGTGGCCAAGGGGCTAATGCTTCACATTCCTTCTAAGAGATTGAGGTCCTTTAAACAGGTAATGGGCAAAATTCCACTTGTATACATAAAAAGTTGCCAGATCAGTGGGCCCACATTGGAGTTGGAGGTTCCATCTGGAGAGGAGAATGCTGACCAGGAGGTAGTTACAGTTTAGGGGTGCTTTGACTACTCACACAACCCACACAGATTGCTGTAACAGGCAACAGTGGCCAACAGCCTCCCACAGGCTGCACACATCAGGTAACGCCACCAGGAGCAGAGCACAGATTTAGCCGTGCAAAAGTATTATTGCATCTTATTTCATATTAGCTTACGTGATGTACTCATGCCATACTTCCTCCATTTCTCAGTTTCCATTGCATCTTCCAGCCATTCTTAATTCTGGTCTCTCCCATCTCCCTCCAATTTTATATATACATATAGAAAACACTTTTTCTGTTATATTGTGTGTATATATGTATATCTGGTACCTACATATCTATATAGCACTGCTGCTGTCCCAGGCAGCAGCAGTATCCTGCTGTAAAGAATTCTCCTCTTGAGCACTTAAGTCAGCAACAGAGCTCAAGGATCCTTGTTGCATGTGTAGAAAAAATTCGCTCATGATGGGAACATCAACCTCTGCACCAACAACTGGGTGCAAGTGCAGAGGGCTTCATTTGAAGGATTTTGGCTCTGTCTCTGTGCTCATATACTCCCTCCTTTGAAGGCATGAGAATTTTTCCATTAGAGCTTACTTAAAGTTATTTTGGGAATAACTTCACAAACAACTGAACAAGAATAACGATATAGACATTGAAAGAATAAAGAAAAAGCTATTAATGCCCAGCATGTAAGAACTTACATCCTTGGCAAAAAAAAAGGAACTACTAGAAAGAAAAAACACTATGTTCTGATAATTCAGATATTTGATATCTTACTTTTTATGCAACTCATTCTCTTTACATCTCTGGTATTTCCATTAGAAATATGATTCTCCTTCCCTGCCTACTGTTCAGCTGGTATTTTGGTCATGACAGTTTTTCATCTTTAAGAACAAAGGAGTTTTTGTACTTTTTAAGATCAGAAGTCCCATGACTTGCCTCTGACAATGACAACAGAAATGATTGAATAAAAAGTACAAGCAATTGTTACAGGCAAAAAAAAAAAAAAAAGGAATTTTCTTTCTTATGCTTACCTGCCTGCTACAAAAGAAAAACATGAAGGGATGTTCCCTATTTAAAATTATGTCTATTATTATCACCATAAGACAGACAGGACTATTCTAATCTCTACACGTCTATCACTTTGTGATACCCTCCTAACTGCTGGTAACAGCAATGTTATAGTGTGGTAAGGAGTTTCACAGATTTTTTCTATTTTAGATCTTCACATTTTCTGATATTCAAGGTCAGTGTATGTTCTTATGTTTGTGATAAAAAGACTACATGACTTTGCATTCTTTGTATTTCTCTCTCTTTTTAAAAAATATATTTATTTATTGCCCCTTGCTCATCTTGACATTAAACAGCCCCATGTATTTGGGCTTTCCTTACATAAAAGTCTCAAGAGAATTTCTAATTTTTTTCATCATCTGTTTTTGAAATAATTTTGTTTGCATTTTTTTGAGGTGGAAAGAATAAACTAAAACACAATAGATAATATACCTCTGATTTAAATAATGCTTGTATACTGTCAGTGTTATTTTCAATGTTCCTTATAGACTTTCCTTGATAAAGATCCTTTTATGCAGATGCTTCCAAAGTGTAGCACGATTTGCCTTAGGGCCCATTACCATCTTTGACCCTTTCTTGTGGTTGAGGCAGGGAAAGTAGTCCTAAGAAGTTCCTGAGAAGTATCTCTTTGTTCTGCCTGAGAGTGAATGTGTATTATTTTAGCAGTGCCACCATTTATTTCAAAACATTCTGAATGTACCATGTAACCCGAGGACTTACTCTTCACTTCATCCTGCTGTTTCAACACTTCTCCCTCTGATTCCTCCGTCTTCATCTTTACTACCTGGAGGTAGAATAGAAATGGTGTAGGGTTATCCTGTCATTTTCTTACTGTTTCTTTCCTCCTTGATACCTAAACTTTACTCATACCCTCATATTTTTAACAAAGAACTTTTTTTTTTTTTTTTTTTAAATGTAACACATGGGAAAATGTTGTCAAAATTGAAAGCTAACTAAAATAGTTGAAATGCTTCATTTTCTTCACCCAAAAGCTGAAAGCTATAATGTGGTATATATATGGGAACAGAAAAGCACATTATTTTTGTATCTTTGTAAAAAAATACTTCAACTGCCATAACATCATTTCTTATACTAACAAATTATGTATTTGTTCTAAATATTTAATGGTAATGTTTTGACACAGAGGAAGTAAAAACCCCATTACCTCTATGTACTGCTGTTTTGGTGTTGTCTATTATTAATTCAAACAGTTGCCTTGGTAAAAAGAATACATATATTAATAAGAATACTCCATTTGGAACTCTTATTCTGCTTCAGAGCTTTTGACATTCCCTTATCCTCCTTGCTCGATCTTGTTGCTGTGCAGATGAGGTGCAGCCCCACAGGAGGACAGGGATGGGTGGCAGGAGATGACCACTCTTGCCTTGCAGAAAGGGAAAAACAGAGGTTCAAGCAGCTGCTGCTTGTGCTTATGGCCCTTCTCCTACTCCCTTTCTCTGGACACCTGCCCTTTTGCTCTCCCTCCACTCTCTCCAGCAGCAAAGGGTACACCCTGGGCTCTTCTGTGCTTGGTGGGGCTCCAGCATCAGGAAGCTGAGAAAAGCTGTGCCTGGCAGAAACGCCCGCACTACCACAGTGCCCACGTGGTTCTGAAGGTGGGTGCTGGGGACCCTCGTGGGCAGAAGGATCTATTATTAACAAAGCCAAATAAACTAAACTACAAATAAATGATTGAGAAGCTGAATAAGTGAAACAGCACTTTACCCATTCTACTTAGCCCAAGCTATTCTGTTTACACAGAACAGTGTTTTAAGGAAAGCAGAAGTCACTGGCCTTTGTGAGCTTACCAGCTGAGAACTGCAAACAAACTGCCTCTGTCATCATTTGAAAACACAATGCTGACAGATCTCTGCCTTGGCGTAGCACTAAACAGGATTAACCTCTCTGGCATCTCAGGTTTCATTGCACTGAAATAGAAATAAGTGCTGATCACACGAAGAATGGTATTTGTCATATTATTCATGCCTATGGTGGCCTCAGGGTTTACATGGTTGGTCACATCATGCCAAACAATGTATAACTTGAAGCTAAACTTTCAACTGTGCTTTAGTGGTGTTATTATCAGTTAATTGTTCTTTTGTTTTTAGGGTTGCAATGGAAAGAGATAGCAACCTGGCTCAAACATCCTGATATACTCGGCTTCAAGAAAAGCACCACTCTGCTTTTATTCTTATGCAGCACATTTATTTAGCAGTTAACCTTTCACCCAACCATGGCACTCCCTATCATCTGCATTCCATCTGGGGCCTGCTCACCAAGGTGTGTAGCACAAGCAGAACTTACACAGCCATCATTTAGAGGCCTGATTCATTTGATGATGGATTTGAGATCCCGTTGCCATTTGGGGTGGCTCGTTTCCATGATTCCCCCAAGTCACAGCTGCTGCCCTGCCTCAAAGGCAGCCCGGGTGGTGGCCAGCTTGTACTTCTGGCCCACATCCCTTCTCCTCTTGCCAGCTAGATTATTCCTTAGTACCTTGCCTGCTTGGTGTCTTGGCCTCCTTTTGCCTGCCCCCCACCAGTAGAGCTAAGGAGGATGCCAGTAGGTGTTGGCGGAGCAAGGAGACAAAAGAAAATGTCAGGGAACTATCGACAGCAACTGGCAAATCCCATGGCAGAAGTGCTCAGTTTGGTAGCATCACAGAAACTGTCCTGGATTTGGAAGCAGTGGGACCATGGGGTCCAAAGGCTCTGTATGAGAGAGAGTCACTCCTCACATGACGTATGACCGCGTCAGATTGCATAAAAATAGTGGGGGACAACTGTGCATTTGCTTTAATTTTTCATTTTCACAAAGCTTTCCACAGCAGGAAGAGCTGGATTTTGTTTTTTGTTAATCACCCAGAGAGCTGTCAAACCTTGCCACACAGACCCCCTGCCACATGCCTGAGATCAAGTTGGGCACTGATGGCCCCAGACAGCTGGATACGTCCCAGTGGCAGAGACATGGAAGCCTTTGCACCAACTATTGAATTCAAGGGTAGGGATTACTAGCTCTTCATCTTGTTTGCTCTCTCTCTTAGGGATGAGGGTGCTCTAGTTTTCTTGAACTTCTTTTAAAGAGCTTTTAAAGAGCATCCAAAGGAGAAATGTTAGCACATTAAAGGAGACTTTGATTTTGCTTGCCAAAATATGAAGCTGGAGTCAGAATAGTTCCTCTGTACTAACTGAAGAGCTCAACCATTCATTACCCTATCTAGACTTCAGTAAAACATTTGACACCACAGCATCCTCCTAAAAAAACTGGCTTGGATGGGTGGATGCTTCAATGGGTAAAAAACCTGGTTGGATGGCCAAGCCCAGAGAGCTGTGGTGAATGGAGATAAATCCTGTTGGCAGCTGATCACTAGTGTTTTCCCCAGGGAACAGTATTGGGGCTGGTCCTATTTAACATCTTTATCAAAGATCTGGATGTGGGGATTGAGGGCACTCTTGTAAATTTTGCAGATGGGAGTTGGACGGGAGTGTTGTTCTGCTTGAGGTTAGGAAGGCTCTACAGAGAGACCTGGACAAACTCAATCAATGGGCTAGGGACAGCTGCAGGAGGTTCAACAAGGCGAAGTGCCAGGTTCTGCACTTGGGTCACAGCAATCCCAGAGAGCACTACAGGCTGGGGGAGGAGTGTCTTGAGAGCTGCCCAGCAGAAACGGACTTACGGATGCTGGTTGACATCCAGCTAAACATGAGCCAACCATGTGCCTGGGTGTCCAAGAAGGCCAATGGCATCTTAGCCTCTATCAAGAATAGTGCAGCATGACTAGATAAGTGATTGTCCCACTGTACTACTGGTGAGGCTTTAACACTGTGCTCAGGTCTGGGCCCCTCACTTTAAAAAGGACATTGAGGTGCTAGAGTGTGTCCTGTGAAGAGCAAGAAGGCTTCTGAAGGGTCTAGAAAACATGTCTTATGAGAAACAGCTGCGGCAGCTGGGTTTGTTTAGTCTGGAGAAGAGGAGCCTCATTGCTCTCTACAACCATCTGAAAGGAGGCTGTAGTGAGGTGGGAGCTGGTCTTTTCTACTGTGCCTACAGTGAGAGGTCCAGAGGAAATGGCCTTAAGCTGAGACAGGGAGATTCAGATTAGATATTAGAAAAAATTCACTGTTAGGGTGGTCAGGCACTGAAATAGGTTGCCCAGCAAGGTGGTGGAGCCGTTCAAGGCATCTGGATCTGGCGCTGAGTGATATGGTTTAGTGGTTTAGGAGTTACTTGAAGATCTCTTCCCACCTTGATGATTCTACAATTATAATCCAGATGTGGCAGTTTGCTTCCTGATTCCATGCTTTATTTCAAATCCCATGTTTAAATCCATTTCATAAAATGTTTTGTGCCATTTTATTAATGAGTTTTAGCCTACCTGGAAAGCTCCAGTTCTGATTCACTGAAATTGTCTCTGGTAAAGGGATGATTTTTTGCCATTCCTATACATACAAACAAACAAACAAACCCAAACCCAAACAAGATTGATATTTTAACTGTCAAAATGGGATATTTAGAGCTAAGAGTTTTGAAAACATTTGATTCACGTAATTTCAATTCGAACACAATGCAATTTATGTGAAAGCAAAGAAGGAAAGGGTCAAAATCAGGTATTTAGAAATACTGAAACAAACCATTTCTATTTATTGAAATGGTTCACCTGGTCAGTTTATGAAGATGATGAAAAAATACCACTTTTTGGTATTACAAA
The DNA here is from genome assembly GCA_013397135.1 of Pachyramphus minor. NCBI lineage: Eukaryota > Metazoa > Chordata > Aves > Passeriformes > Tyrannidae > Pachyramphus > Pachyramphus minor. Next base: position 2,597,280 of record VYXB01010567.1, read on the forward strand.
ATCTATTGCAGGCTTTTGTCCCCAAGATTTTGGGAGTAAACATTTTTTTCTTCTTTTTGTTTATCACTGTGCAGGGAGCGCTCACTTTAAATAATACAAATACAATAAATCTGTTTCCCCTTGCTGGGGCAATTTTAATCACTATTCACCCAATGGCAAAAGATTACCCATAGCTTATATCTGTCTTACCTGAAATTGATTTTCGCCTGCTTTTCCTCTACAAATCAAGTTTTTACTAATACAGCCAAATATTTTAACAGGTTTTGTGGCCAATATTCTGTTCCCACTTATTTCTGTGAGCTTCCTGTACCTCAGAGAAGCTATTTTCAGGTTTGCAGCTATGCAAATGAAAGTAACATAACTTCTTTTCTTTCAGTGTTACAGTTCCTACATGCATGTCTCAACACCTTATGTATATACTGTAATATTATAGCATTAAATGAAACTGCTTTTAGAATGCCTGAATGTTTTTACTTACTCTAGTCACAGTGAGTGTTCTTTACACTTGTCATCTGAAATTATTTCTGCTCTTAATCTACACAGTTTAAAAACTGTGAAGGAGGCGATGGCATTTTCTACAAGCCAGCAGAAAAGAAAGAAATAATTTACTGAAGATGTTATTAAAAGCATATGTCATTGTCACACTTCAGGCCTTGAAGGACTTCTGAGGCTGTTCTGGAAAAGGTAAACTTCATTCTTGGGAAAGAACACAGTGCTAACTTGCTGTAAGATAAAAATTTACAGTATTGGTTGAATTCACATAAACTGAATGTGAAGGCAGACCTATTTATGTCTAAATTATGGCTCTCTTCAGGTGGTGAAGCTGCACATCCTCTCACGAATTTGTAATATACTTGGTCTCATAGGATAATCATATTGGGACAGCTTGAAAGAAGGAGGATTCAGAAAATAGAAAAGCAGTTTAAAATTCTTATTGAAACAATTTATTTTTGGAAGACAGTGGTATGCACATTGCAGAAACAATAAAATGCTTTCCCTAAGGAAGCTGATACTTTCCAATGGCATTAAAGAAAGCTTGCATTCATTAAATCGTGTTGTTGGCAGGAGTCATGGGAGGTGGCTGAGGAGTCTGAGGGCCACTCTACCTGTGCCAGATCTGACCGATGGTGCCCAGCTCTTCTTGAAGAGTCTGAGCTTGGAGGCTGCACCCACACCCAGCCAACCTTCTTCCCTATCCTTACCATTTTTATTTTCTAACCTTCTTGCTTTTTTTTAAACCTGACCCATCCTTGATCCGTGGAATATGAAATCATAGAGCAAATTCATCATTTTCACAGCAGACTTTCATATATCTGATGTACATTCATATCAGTACTGCATAGATATGTATGTTATTTCCTCTTCTTCCACTTCCCCCCTTCAACCTAAATCCCTGTTGATTTTTTTAAGTTCCTTCTTAAGTCATGTTTTATAGATACATGATCATTCAGATTATTCTTTTCTGCTCTCTTCAGGGGCTACATATTTACTGATGCCAGACAGACCATGGCTACTGAGTTTTCTAGGGCCATGTAAATCAGGCTATTTCACAAAGAGTCTGTGCTTCTTTCTTTGTATTGTTTTATGTGGTTTGTCTTTCTCACTGTAGCTCTCTGACATTGTCCCCTTTCTAAGATTGTGATTCACATAACAACAGAACTTTTTCGTCTCTTTTTTTTTTTAGTCACATAATTGCAGCTTTTTTCACTGCAGAACACCCAGTAGTTCCCCCCTTCCTGTTTGTGCAGCTGATCATATCTGCCTCCACCCAGTAGCGTGCACTTATCTCTGTTGAATAGAACCCTCCTTTTTCCAGACTAAATCACTAGTGTGTGAAAATCCTTCTAAATCCTACATCTGTCCTCCAGCATGCTAAAGCCTCCCAGTCTGGTATAATCTCCAGTTATGTAAACATATTTTCTGAACCATCGCTGACTTCATTACCATCCTTCTGACAACGAACTGCTTGTACCAGCTTCCTAAATAACTTCATCTACATTATTTTCACTGTTTACTGAAAGAGTATCATATGAAACCATGTAAAAAATCTTACTAAAGGGACATCCAACATGACCTTCAGTGCTTCTCCTCCACTGATGATTCCTCTTACTTTGTTGCAGGAGAGATCAGATTTTACATCTTTTGTTCTTGACAAAGCTGTGTTGGCTATTATTTTTTGTGTTACAAGTGCTTAAGCATAGCTTGTTTACTTGCTCCATCTTTTCTTGGTACTGAGATTAAATATATTGGTGTATATAATTTCCTATTTCCTTCTTTCAACAATACTGTTTGTTCCTTTCTGCCCTGTAATATTCCTTCACTGGATATTATCTACATTAACCACTAGTAGGTGAGATTTCATCATCCAGTCCTTTAGATCCAGCTGAAGGGAAAGAAGCAAATTTTGTTTGAATGATGTCTCACTTGGTCTTTTGATAGTATAGTAGGAAATCTGTTTCTTTTCCCCATTATCAATAATGCCTGATATATACATATCTAAAAATAAAAATCAGATGCAAAAATATTGAGAAATTTGGCTTTCTCAGTGTTGTCTGTTAAAAATTTTCCAGTTCTGCTTGATACTGGCATAATCCCTTGCCTGATTTTTTTCCATTTCCAGCAATGTACTTGAAATTATTTCATGTTACCTCAAAATTACTAGCTGTGTTTCATTTTCTGCTGCCTTTTCTGACTTTATTCCTGCATGATTAGGCTACACTTTTGTAACTCCTCCAAGTAACCTGACCCAGCTTCTTTCCTGGATGCTTCATTCCCATCTGAGGTTCAGAAAGAGCTTGTGACAGCCGGGCTGATCTTTTACTCTGCCCTTACCCCTTCTGCACAGAGAGTTCACTTACTTATCCTTCTAATGTTATTTCTTTGAGGAACTGCCAGTTCTCTTAAACATTTTTTTTGCCTGCATCAACCTCCCAGAACATCATATTGACACATTGTATGAGTTCATTGGAGCCTACTTTCATAAAATGTCTTGCTTTTGTTTTGATGTTGTTACTTATTTCTAAAATCACAGAATCTCCCTCCAAATGACTGTCAAGCCATACATATACACATATATGTATACATACATTCTTATATATGCATACACATGCATTTATCTCTCTCTCTGTGAAGAACATTGAGAACTTACAAAATGCCTGGTTTTCCTGACCCAAATATTTCAGTTTAATATCTACAAAAGAAAATGAAAGATGATGGGTGAGCCACCAGAAAACAAGCTCATAATTCTGATGGAAAGTGGAAGCATGCAGGATTTCTTATTCCTTTTCTAATAATCCTGCAAAGAAATTTTTTGCTTTACTGCAGCTGTAGCTTGTAGGTGAAGGACACATGTGAAGGCATTATAGATCCGTTCAACTCCTGGATTAGAAGAGAGTGTTAGAAGTTTTCTTCTCTTCTGCTCTTTTTACTGATGATGTACCTGTGATTTTGCAGACATTTATCCTTACATTAATTGTGTATTCTATTTCATGGCATCAGGGGTCTAAGATGCAGGATTATTGTTAAGCTGGGCTTCCTGATTTCAGTCTCCTGGGGAAATTATGAGCAGGTATAGGACTGCACCAGTTCATGTTTGACAGGCTGTGCAGCAACAGCTGTAGAAACCAATGATATGGTGTCCCACTGGCTCACAGGGAACAGATTCCTCAGATGTTATATCTAGCACTGGCTTGGGTTTAAAGAATATCTTTAAAATATGTTTTTATTTCCTCTGTGTCTCACAGGGACTTATTCTGTGACACTTGGAACATTTCTGTATCTGTCTCTATGATGAACATATTCTCTCCTTTTCCTGCAAAAGTTCCACATGACAGAAAGGGGAAAATATTTCAAATTAAGCAGCGTTCATCTGCATTGGTGAAAAGCGCATATTTCGCTATGCCTTTCTCCTGTGTATTTTAATTTACTTGGATTAGCATAGTTTCATTTGTTTCTCTCATGTTGTCAAAATATTAAATATTTATAATTACAACAAGGGCTCATTTTCCTTCTTTCTAAAGAACCAATTACTGCTTATGGGAGTGCTTAACATAAATTGTTAGTAGTAACTTGCAGTATATGCAGGATACTAAAATGGGCTGTATGAATTCCACTTTCACACAGAAGAGTTAGAGGGGGGTTGGACATATATTTGACCTTTCTTTTTTGTGGGTTTGTTTTGGTTTTTGTTCATTAAAAGAACTCCTAAAATCATATTCTCATGACCTTAGATTAATTTTGAATTTAAAATTTCACCTTTCAAGTCATGTTAAACTGTTGAAACTTGGGCACAAAACCCCCCTGAAGATTGGTAATATTTAAGTTATGATTTTTTCCGAGTTATACTTATGCCTACATACCTCTTGGGGTCTGAATTATAATACCCAAGGCTTACACAATGGGAATACCCCCTCCTAAAAAGCTAAGGAGGCACTTTTTGGCTATTACACAGTTTTTATAAGCGTGGATCTCTCCAAAATAATTGTGTAAGATTTCCCAAGTGGATAAGCACCAACTTTAACGCGCATTATACACGCTGCTTATATACAACTGTACACGTATATTGCGATCCCTCGCGCACTATAACGCGGGGCACTGTCCCGCTCCGGGCACACGGACGGTGCCGGTGGCACTGCAGCGCCTGGCACCGGCTGCCTCAGGGTTTCCCTGCAGAAACCCCTGCCGTCGATCCCTCACACACCGAAGTCTCCCACACAAACACCTGCCACGGGGTGATTTTCTCCCCCTCACAAGGCGGTCTCGCTCCTCGGGAGCAGGAACTCGCGCCGATCTCGACTCCCCGCAGGTCCCGTTCGCTC
>VYXB01010567.1:2602733-2730205 GCA_013397135.1 Pachyramphus minor
CCCGCCGCGGCGGATCCGCGCCCTCCGGGCCCGGGCGGCGAGGCTGCCCCTGCCCCGTTCCCGCCGCGGCGCCGGGTGCTGGGAAACGGGCGTCACCAGAAAACGTGGACGCGACTTTAAAGTTACACAGTTCGGGGCGCGCACCTGTGTTTGGTGAGGGGGCTGCGGGTGCCGCTGGGAGACAGCGCGGTGGCCGGGTGGGGGACACTTGTCGCGTTGCGATGCGCTGCCGCGCTCTTCCCGTTTTCTTGAGGGTTAAACTGCGTATGTGGCAAGTATTGGCTAACGACTTAAAGCGGGTATGTTGCACGGGGAGTCATATTTTGGATGTTCCGAAGAAAGTAGTTTAAGTATGGAAAATTCTGTTCTTACAGAACGTGTTGCAATGCTGTAGTAATTAAATCAATATTCAAGTTAAATTTTATGCTTAATTGCTTTTTAGGAGTAGAACACTTTAAGTGTTACTGCAATTTAAAGTTGAAGTCTTTTCGTATAGTTATTTTGTTTCTCATTGATTATTTAGGCTATAGGAGATAGCAAAAAATAATTTGAAAACGTAAAAGGTTTAGAAGAGATGAAATACTGATATCTTAGTGAGTTCTACTAATGTAACCTTCGCTTGTGACTCATGCATATTCTAACTATTGTAGCTGTGGTGATTAAAACTTAAAAAGCGTAGACTGTAGATATGACAGTAGGTTTTCAGAGCATGCTGCATCTGACTTGTAAACAGCTCTTCAAGTCTGACTGGTTGTGAATCTTTTCATATTCAGAGTAGCAGTCAAACTTCTGGATTTTTAAAGCATTCATACTGCACTTTACTCTTTGGAAGTGGCAGAGAAAAGCAGTTGGTGAAGCTTGGGGTCAGTAACAACTGCAGAACTGGTGCAGGTGGGAACAAGAGTGGCGGGAGGGCGCTTGCTGTGTCACAGTTGGATTTGAAGCTGTCACGTAATATTACGGAATAAATAGGGGAGTGAACGTGTTGGGGTGTACCAGTTTTTCACAGGCCACCAGCAAGTGCTGCTCAGTCTGCAGCAACCCACCGCCCATGTGAGTGATCTCACTAGTGGTGCATCCAGGGAAATTACTTGTACAGCCACGCTGTGCACTTGGGGGCAGGGGAGCTGTTTTTTTCCTTAGGGTATCATAAATTGTAAGTACTATTTCAGGATGATATTGTTTGAATTGATGTAAAGATAAAGCACATCGGAGACACTTCTGTTAGTACTTTACTTAGGGGAAGTTTCACAGTAATGCAAACGGGAGGCAGCAGGAAACAGTGTACGGTGAAACTGAGAATGAGATTGGGAACTGCTTGTATGGCTTTTAACTTTAACATGGTCTGGTCTTGAATATGAAAGTAGAGTTTACTGGTTTTGTTTGAAACTCAGCTAATGGAGTTGGTATTCAGGTTTTCTATTTGGTGTAAATAGGTAGCAATATTTGTGTAATATCTTTCAGATTGCTTGGTATTTTATAGTAATGTTGGGAAGCAAAAACAAATGCTGGCTTTTCATGTTGTGTTATAGCTGCAAGTATAAACTGCTTTCACACCAATTAGAAACCATGTAGATACGTAAATGTAATATAATTAGATTGTTCTTAACATTTGGATATGTGTAAGTAATGGATCTTGATGTAGGAAGTTTAGGGAACAAACAACTATAGCACTTTTAAATATTTTTCCTTAATCTTCGTATATTCCTACTTACAATGTGCAGATGCCTTTTATTTTTCCCTTTGCTGTGACTGCCCTTGCTGTGCCCAGATAGTGTGCTCTCATAAGGCAGAGGCATTGTTTTCTGGAGGAGCTGCTCGAGTTCAAAAGAGGCATTTTTGCAGTACTGAAATTTGTAGTACTGAAAAGGTATTAATTCCATTACCTGTCTAAAATCAGTGTGTATAAAACAATGACACGGTTTTACTTAAGAGAGAATGTGAAAACACAAGCAAAACATAGAAAGCTGCATAGAAAGCTGCTCCTGCCCATTTTACATGGGTGTTTTCTGTTCATGGGCTGATCATGGGCTGTGAGGAAGTTTACTTTACTCCCTTTACTGAGTTGAATGTGTGGGGAGAAATGAAGTGTCCTCAGCAATTATCCCCTGGTATGAAATAGTGTAACTAACACCATTTGCCATTAACTGTGCAGGACACCGATGCTGTCTTTCTTATTTGTCTGGATACACCTACCTCAAACAAGGTGGGATGAAATACATAGTTGTTCTTGCATGTTTTAAAGTAATCTTTAGAAATACCATTTGACAGTCTACTGTGATATTTTCTAATTGTAGATATAGAACAAATTACAGGTAGGGACCAGGAAACTGCTTCAAGGAGTCTACACAAGGGAGGTTGTTAACCAACTTTGTGACCTCCACATCTGCAGGGCATTTAAAATTCTGTTCATTCCCATTTGAAAGAAATAGCCTTAGGCACTCAGCCTTAGTGCACTTCTTCCAGAGATTAAAATCTTAAATGTGAAGGACTGTACCATTTGTATTCTTTAAAGTGTAAGATACGCAACATAAATTGCCCAGAACTCTTGAGATTTTTCTAGCATGTAGGAAGAGCAGAAAAGCCTGTATAAAGTTGTCAAGGCTTAATAGTGCAGTGTGTAAACATAAAGTGATGGAAAATATTAAATGAAAAATTATTTTTGCTTGAATGATACAGGTGTTTTTATTATATGTAGTAGTCCTGGTATTTTTGCAAATCTTTCTCATTTATATTTTGGCTCAATGTAGTTTGAAGTCCCAGAACATATGTTAACATTCTAATACAATTTGGTGAATAATTTTTTATTATTGTGATTTGTGGTTTTTGTATATGAGCGTGCTTTCCTAATACAATTTGTACTGTTTCTTTGAAGGCTTGCTTTAAGGTCCAAGGGTTCTGTAATTCAGTGGTAGAAGCTTTAGTATTAGTTATGTGCAGTTAAGTTTATTTTTGCATTGTAACAGATAATGGTGTGTGTGAACAGCGTTACTTATGATGTCTAAGTGGAGAGGCAATTCATCTGTTTGAGGTAAAGCCTCTAAAAAGTGAGACAGTTAAGTCCCTAAGTGAGCTGTAGCTTTTTTTTAAAGAGTATGTTTCTGTGTAAGTACTATTTTTGTACCTTCATGCACCTGCCAGCTGACTTGACCTGTGTGGGCAGTGAGGGCTGAGGGTGTGTTCCCAGCTCCTGCAGCCCCTTGCTCCTGCTGCAGTGCTGGGCATGGAGCAGCAACAGATGATTTGGTGAGTGACCAGCTCAGTCCAGGTGTGTTTCTGTAAACTTCCCACATTGCCTAAAACTTGTATTCTGTATCTGTGATCTCTTCAAGTAGATTGTCTTTTGGGATGGGAAGGATGTCTTCAGGTACCTGAGCCAACACGGAGCAGGCTCCCCTTTTATCTGCAACAGGTATATTCACAAAGAGTAACTGGTGCATAAGTGGTGATGATGACCCTCAGAAGTACTTTTATCTCTTCCTTGTTAGTCTTTCTGCTTGATCAACAAGGACAAAGATCTAGAGGAAAGTCAGGAGCTGCTTCACAACCATTCAGAAAGCAGTAGCTGTCTTTATCAGCCACCTTATCTCTTTTATTTGGGCTTGCTCTCATAATTTCTTTTGTATACAATGGACATTGGGCACAGGTGTACACAACTAAACCATTTGTAGCTGAGGGGATATAATGTGCTATACCATTAGTAGTGTGTGTATGCAAGGATATACTGTGTGTTTACCCTTAGCAACTCTCCTCCCAAATTCCCTGTCACAACAAGTAATAGCTTTAGTTTCTATGTTCTTGGGATATGACCAAAAAATTATTATTTTTTATCTTGGATCTCAATGAACTACACACTTCTTTGTGGTGTTAAATTATGTGTCTCTTTTATTTCAGCAGTGTAGATTCAAGACTGGTTCATAGTTCTGCACTTTAACTGAGGCACCTGCTTTATGAGTAGTGGTTGATCACCTAAGATCCAAATTGGTGCAATAGCTAATGTGTGCTTAGTGTGGTTCTTTCATGTGCTCTCTTTCTGCTTTTATGAATTACTTGCAGAGCCTAATATCAAAGTATCTCTGAAATACTAAACCTTTAATGGAATTTTAGCAAATGGAATTTGTTTTAGCAGGGTGATAGCCTTTCTGCTCCACAGGGAACATAATGTCTAGATACCTTATGTCTAAACTAATCCTAAAGTACATTTTCTTTTTTGGCTTTGTAAGAGTATTGCTGTATGGAGCTTCAGCATGAACAGTGTTTTGGGCTGATTTTTATTTTTAACTCATAAATGGTAGGTATTTTTGCCATTTGTATGTTATCATCTAAAACCAAGTAAGACATTGCATTAAAGGTAGATGGGTTGTTTAAATCATTTGATTCTAGGCCTTCAGCTTCACAAATCAGGTCAAATTCTATTTAAGGTACCAAGGGAATTCAGTCTTTTCATAAAAGGGATGAACTTCTTTGACGGAAATCTATCTGAGTCAGTTGTGTTCTCAAGGTAATATGATATTCCTTTTAGCGTAGGGCAAAGATGAGGTTGAGCCTTTCATCCTCTGTAGCATACATTAGTTCAGGGAGCAGCTGAAGTTTATAAAACCTGTAAGAGAGTAGCACCATTTTAATGAGGTGCATACCTAAAATGAAGCATGTACCATTATTTATGTACTGTGTGGAATCTATCAGAGATTAATGCAGGAAGGTTCAGTGGAAGGAGTGCAATTCTTGGGGCACTTTTAAAAGCCCATTTAAAAAGAGCAGTTTGTAAAAGTGAGTCTTGTGCATGGAGGAATGTGAAAGGGTATCAGCTGCTAAATTTGGTGGAACTCTTTATGGTCACTATTGTTTGTCAGGGGCTCAGAGATTAAAAGGACTGCCACATGTTTGATGGCAACTCCCGTTCCAAACTTCTTGTATGTGTACCCTGCACTGGAGGGCTATAAAGAGGCAGACAGTGGTTTTCTGGGGAGGTCAGAGGATATGAATTGGTTTTAATCCCAAAATGAGCAGTGTTATAGTTACATGGAAAACTCTGAATGTGGCATGTAGGTTTTTTTCAGCTTGTAGGTAAATACTACTTAGTCTGAATATTCCCTAGTGCTTGATGGTATAAGCACTGGGTGGAGGAGAGAGAGGGGGATTGTCTCCAGAAGGGTGATCTCCTGAAGCAGCAGAAAGGGAGATGCTCTGCCTCTGTCCTGGGCTGGACAGTGGCAGCTGTGTAGTCATGCTGAAGAAGAGGTGGAGGAGGTTGCCCTGTTACTGCTTGCCTCACTTGTGGGTGGGGTTTTATTATATATAATTGTCAGGGGAAACAGGACAGAGACAGGTTTGCTGTGAATGTGCCTGATGCTTTGAGTCTTTCGTTGTCTTCCATTTTTGAAGAGTGAATCAAATAGTGCAGCTGAGTATTTGCAGCTGTCTAGTCCTTTGAGCATTTAGGATTGTCGTGTCTTTTACGACCTGTTAGTGCTTTGTTAGCTGCAGAAATGTCCAGCAGCACTGAATGGTGATTAGGAATGGCACGTGGTGTGATTCTCAGGGTTGTCCTGTGCAAGACCAGGAGCTGAACTTTGATCCTTGTGAGTCCCTTCCAACTCATGATATTCTATGATGCTATTATAAAGTTTGTCCAAATAGATGGACAAATATTTTTGTTGGAAGTTGCGTGAATATCCCTTGTGTAAGGGGACTGAAGAAGGCTTTCTCTCACAGCTATCAGTACCAGCAAGAGGTGAGCCCAGTGCAGGGATGTGTGTGTGCCTGGAAACTGCAAGCAGCTCTCTGGGCTTTTCTTTCTTCAGAAAAATTCTCTGGAAAGGGAAGCTATCAGGAAATTGCTAAAGGGCTTATTTAGTTCTGGTTAGTTTGTTTTTGTTCCCTGACTGGACACTGGTACATGGAATCAGTGTAGTTATTCCATTATATAAACCAGGATACACCATGGAGTGTTGCAGCAGTGGAAAAAATGTGGTGAGGCAAGTTGAGTCTTTGTTAATATACAGTGGCATGGAGCCTCAGCCAGCATTATGTTGTTTGTATTCTCACGTGGGGAGAGAGGCAGATACTTTATGCACTGGAAGAGGATGGCAGCAGAAGTATATTGCTGCTGGCACTGAGTACAAGCAAGGGGAGCCAGACATGTTCTGAAACAAGCCAACTTCATCTGGGGTGCTGGCAGCAGTGGGGTTTCATGCAGAAATGTCCCAAGGCTGTTCTTCGTGCCTTTAATGAAAAATAAATTGTGCATGCTGTTTGACTTCTACAGATTTCTGCATCAGACTAAAAGTGTTTGTGTTTCTCTGGATACACTGTTCTGAGTAAAAAATCTGGACCACAGGGATTGGTTATGCTCTATGGGGATAGGGCTCCATTTGGTCATATCTGAAACAAAGCTTCCATGGTTCCTTTTCCAGTGTGGAGGCAGTGTGGAAGTGAGGAAGCCAAAGTTGGCTGAAAGGGTAAAAAAGCTTTTCCACTATCCCACCTGTGCTTGTCGTTCTCCCCCTTTTCTGCTTACACATGCCATGTGACTGCTGCTGGTAGTGTTGCTTGTTGTCTGCTAAAGACAAGTGCAGAAAAGCTGTGTAGGGATCTCTAGCATCTGGACATCTCTTACTGTGTTTGCAACAGCGCTCTCTTTTCTCTCCTACCTGCTGTATTTACACTCTGCTAAAAGTATGCTCAATGCTTCGCAGAACAAATAGTTTGAGACCTCACTTCTGTGTCAGGGGAGGCTGAGCAGAAGGCAGAGGAGATGTATCTGGGTATAGAGAGAACATCGTGCAGGTATGTAGCTTTTACCCAATGCTAATACAAAATTATGTTGGTTTGGGTTTTTTTGGTGTGCATAGTTTAATTGGTTGCTTTATGAAAGAAATTTGGGTTAGGCATTTGGACAAAACCAGGTTGAATAATGATGATGGATGTTTTCAGGAAGAGTACTCCAGGCTTGAAGGGGGAAGTGGAAAACAGCACAGAGGTTTCAGTGTGAATTCACCAAAATGTTTAAAGAAATTGTCAAAGTCTTGTGCTACTGTAAATATGTATTAGTAAACTCCTGAAACTGGCAGTTTTACTTAAGATAGAAATGTAAGCTGTATTTTTAAAATTTATTTGAATATAACATCAAAATACCTTTCATGTGGGAAGACAGGCATTTTAAGAATATTTAAAGCTGTTAATGGCCAGTCAGCCGCTTTGCTGAACTGCTGACTTCACACATACCATTTCCTTTTTCAGGTTTTTACAACCCCACATCTTCTGACTTTTAAAGCAGGATGGGGAGGGAGGGAAGGAGGAGAAAAACTATTTTCATTTTTTGCTGGTAGCTATAGAGCAACTCTAAACTGTGATTTTTAAAATGATTGTCAATTCAGTAAATGTTAAATCTACGTGACAAAAATTGTTTCTGTTGTGTGTTGATACAAGCTATGCTGTTTAATTTGAAGACCGTACTTCTCTGATGTTCTCATTTATAAGTATTATTTCTTGTTTCAGGAATTTTGGGGACAAATCTTTGGTCTAAACCTTGTTAATGTTGCTTTTCAAAATATACGATGCTTTACTCTCTACTGAATAACACACTTAATAGGGTTTGAGAGTTTAGAGAGATTTTTGTAGTCTTGAAATGACCTACTGTAATTACAGTTGCTCATAATCTTAAGCAGATCGTAAACTTACCTGGTGAGAAAGCGGAACATTTACAGGCAATATTTTACTGCTGGCAGCTTAAAAGTTTGTTTATGCTAATCACTTCATAAATAGTGAGTGGTACACTGCTGGTGACTTTCAGAGCATTTTTGCAAGTGCAGAAAATTTCTTCTTGCTGTTAAAGCAAATGACGTTACAAAAATATATTTGTAAGGCACTAACTATCCACTCTCTTCCTTTAACAGTTTAAGAAACATTCAAGCTTAGTTGTTGTAATCATGTATATGACTAGCTAATATTTGATGTTCTGAAAGCTTGTAAATTTGACAAAAGTCTGTATGTCCTAGCTCTACTTTTATTGATTAGAAGAGGTTTTCAGATATAGCAGTTTATTGGAAGCTCTGCTGTATGAAAATCTGGAAGTTTAATTTCCTTTCCTTGAAAGAATCTCACTTTTTTTTTATATAAAGAATGTGAACTAAAAGGGTTCCGACTTGGATCAAATTTCTTGTCAGAACACTGACTGATTATATATTTGTGTGTATAAATGAAAGAAGACCCGATATTTAATGTTTTGAAATCGTATATGTGCAATGCTAAATAATACTTAATTTACAACTCCAAAGCTTGCATTACATTTTGTGAAGTTCTGATTCATTTGTGTAAGTTTTTTTTCTTTTAGTTTTTACTCTTTTATAATGATGCAGTATGCTCCAAGAGGTGTGAAGTGATTATCTGTATTACAGAAATAAGGAAGTAGATGCTGTTTTGTCTTGAAGCTCCTAAATGAGTTTACACTCTGGGTAACTTGCTGGAGAGTAAATTTTCAAGTATTGGAAATTTGAAAGCATTGTATTTTATTAAAAACCTCCTATTAAGTCTTACTCTCTTTGTTTGTCTCTTTTTAGCTGCTTAAAGACTTGTGAAAATGGTATGAAGTAGATTTTTTAATTAAGAGACAGCAGATGAATAGCTGATTAGGTTTAAGAAAAAGGTATTCCAGATTAATGATGGATAACTTTGAAGTAATGCAGTTAAATCACACTGGTTTGGGAAGTGACTGGTGCCTGTAGGTACTTGTTACCTATGTGTGGAAGCTGGAGTGGGAACTGTTGTTGCTGGACTGTGTGTGTCGTTCCAAGGAAAGGCTGCACAAGTCCTTTTCTTGAAGGGCTCTGCAGTGCTGGCAGTAACAAACAGCAGGACAGAGGTGGGGAGCAGTGGGAGCGTGGCCAGCAGTTGTAACTGATGTCTCTTGTGTTACTAAAGGTAACAGCACATGAATACTGGAGGGGCAAGTATAACTCCTTATAACTTCATATTAAGTCTGAAAAATATCTGCCTTTATTTCAAGCTAAAATTAAGAACTTACTTGATGCCTCAGAGTGAATGTTCTGTTAGATTCCTCCTCTTTTCTGTGTACCTGTGTAAAAGAACAGCCTCAGTCCTTGTCCAGCAGAGACTGCCCATTGACAGCTGTCCATTCCATAAGTGAGGTCACCAACAAGGAGGTCTGAGTTACTTCATTGGTACCAGTGGTAGGGTCAAAAAAGATAACAGGCTCTAAAACTGGTGTCTCTTGTCTTACCTCTTGAAATGAGATGCAGAGTCATTGACAGAAAAACTTTAATCTTTTTGGTATGGAATAAACCCACAATCTCCTGGGTGATTAGGCTTCTTTTAAGTGTTATGTTTATCTCCAAAATTATGTGCTATGTATTTTTATGAGCAAGCATGCTGTCAAGATAAACTTGCACTGGGAAGCCCTAAATATGCATGATTTTTTTTCAGGACGTTTGGCTTATTGAGTGCCTGGCTTACAGTGGATAATGGAGATAATGGAGATGCATGGCAGGCAAAGCAGAGCAAGTTTGACGTTTTCTAGCTTCTTTGAAATGCAGCAATACATGTCCTTTGGGTAATTCTTTCAAAATAGGAAGAGCAAAGTTAGGCAGGAAAAATGTTTTCCATCCTGTTTTCTGACAGTTAGTATTATGTACTAGCAATGTAGAGAGGGTGAAGGCTTAGGCATGTCTGCTAATATATGGCTTTCTGACAAAAGACTTGCACAGTGGGAGGTGGCTAATAGAAGTGATTTGGGGATTAACAATAAAAACTTCAGTAAGGAATGAAAGGCAGATGAATGCATTCCATCTGATTTTTTAAAAAGTAACTGACATAAGGGATGTTAACTGGAGAAAGAGTAAAACTTGGTTTACAGGGTGAATTGAGATGTGATGTAAATAATACACTTCATGAGCGTGGAGGTCCTTTAAGTGCTCCTTGGATTGAAGCTATTTTGATAATCCATATTAACCTGGGTTCATGAATTGTTTTCCACTTGCTTTTTCACTTTCCATAATTTCCCTGAATGTTTTGGCTGTTTTCTGTCCATGACTTGACAACCTCTGTGCTTAGCTTGGTCTTTGAACTTTGGTTCTCATTCTACTCCTTTGTACACCTTCACACCATTGCACTGCAGCCTTGCCATTGCATTTCTTTCTTTGCTCATATCGTCCTGACCTTGCTTTGTTTAGTTTTTCCTTTAATTTCTAGAAGCTGCTAGATTAATTTCTTAACCCCATCTTTCTTACTCAGCTTGCTTGTACAAGAATGCCTTGAGCTCTGTCCTTGCTGTGTAACTTTGCCAAAATGTCCCCTGGAGGTGCTGCCCCTGTATTTGCTGGTGATTTTCTTCTCTTCTGTGGTGGGTGTGCTGTGGGTTGATGCAGGGTGGCGATGGTGAGTGCAACGTAAGAGGATTTCGTCTTGGTTAGCAAGGGGCATAACTGCCTTGTTTACGGTTTACCACTCAATTGTGTGAGGTGATGGAAATTTGTTCCGTGATCTGCCCCTGCAAAAGAAGTTACACTTTGTTTCAGGCTGACCCTGCTCAGTTTTGGAGGTAACTGGTTTTCATTTTGTGGTAGTTCAGCAGCATGGTTGTTAGATAGAGCCTCAGAAGTACCGTTCTGGGACGTTTTCTGTGACAAACAGCACAATCTATGCACTAATTTAATAGCTGCTCTAAATTGAATACTTAGGTGTAACTGAGTTTTAAGTAGCACCTCTTCAAAACAGCAATACATTGTGTTCCTGCAGTTGGGTTTGTCTCATTTCAAACAGCACTTTCAGAACTTTCAGTTGTCTTATATTTTTAACAGGCTGGTGGGCATGCTGTAAAACAGCCTATCTGGTACAACACAAGCTAATGAAAAGCTGGAATCCTTTTTATGTCCTGACAGACGCTCCGGTTGTGCTAAACTTGATGACTATCACTGCAGGGTTGGAATCTTTATTACTGCACCAAGTGCAATCTGGTACTTGGAACAAAAAGATAAAAACCATTCACTGTTTTAAAGTAATCTGTAAAAACAGTTACTTTGACTCTGCATCACCTTTCATGATTTATTACTTGCAGTGGAAAAGCTTTGAATTTTTGGGGGAGTCTATGAAAGTATCAAGTATTTCGAATTTATTTGATGACTTAAAAGGATTTCTGTTCTTAATCCTGATGATCACTTATGCTATGAATGCTATTGTGTAGCAAAACCTGCTTATTTTATGGTAGTATTCAGTTTTATTTATAACTGCTTTCAGGTCTCAATCTTGAGAATTTTTGTAGTAAGGGTGCGGCATGTTCACACACAACACACACACACAAAATGAATTTTTTGGTCCCTGCCATTTTAACAAAACATATTTAATTAGTTTTAACCATGAGACTTGCACAGTATAAAGTTTTCATCTTGTGGTCCATCACCACAGTGTGCACATTCCTTGAAGTTTCACTAAAATGTCACAGTTTCAGGAAGATACTCAGTTGTATGAGGCCTCTCTTATTAGATGTAATACATATGTGTATTTTATTTTTTTTAGCATGTGAGTAAAAGATTCAAGAAATCCCAAGTAGATAGCCTGCTTTTCAACTATTACATTTTTCCAGAATTACATAAAAGAAGTATCTTCTAAAAATGTTACCTTTGAGAAAATTAATTTTGGAAAAAGTATACACATGTTTAAATTTTAAAGAAATCTCAACCTTTTGATGATGTCAGCTTTAAACCTCATGGGTGTTCCTTGGAAGAAAATTAACATACATATAAAAGAATATAATTCAGAAATTCAAATGTGTTTTTACCCATTATTACTTGGAAAGTTAGTGGAAGAGAATAATAAACTTGCTGGCTTTGTCGCTTCAAGGCTAAATGTTTCAAATGAGTTTGACTTGTACGCAGTCACAGTTCAAAAAACTAAGTGCTGGAGTAGAAAATCAGAGTAGCACACTCACTGTGTGTGTGTGTAGCTGTTTTACACTAGTCCAACTAATCTGTCCCTTCTGGTTTCTAAACCCTGCAAAAATGAGACTCATTGCTTTCATCTACAATTAGCATTTCCCTAACAAGTTCTATGCTCTGTTACAAGTTGTACTGGGCAGGGGTGTCAGTGAGCACTTGGGCCTTTGTGTAAATTTTTTGCGTCAGTGTTTTGTTCCCTCTTCAACTGTAGTTGTGGAATATAGTGTGTTTTATCCAGAGGTGTTTAAGTTGATGATTGATTAACTATGCATGTGAGGCAGGATGAGTAGGTTACATATAATAGTCTTTCTTCCCCTTTTCAGTAATGTTTCTTGAGGGGAAAAAGGAATTACGCACATTTTATCCCTTTCTTTGTATTAAAAACCCACAGAAAATGCAGATCATTATAAAATGAACTGTCTAAAACAATGAAATGAAAGTTTGCGTTTGGTTCCCCTTGCTTCTTGTATGTAAACCAGTTTACATGTTACTCTTCACATAGTTTGTTAAACATTTGCAACTTAAAACCAGCAAGATAATTATACACCAATACAAAAAAATTCATCCTTTCTGAAAAAAGAAAACCCAAGTGCCAACAACAGCCTCCCCCCTAACTTGTTGTATTACTGCTCCACAGGAAACTGTTGTGCTGAAAGGAAGAATTAACTGGTCTTTCAACCTCAGCTTTTTTATTGTGAGAGGGGAGATCACAGAAGTGTTACCATGGGGAGAACAGCAGTTAAAGGTAAGGCCTGGTAGCTTTAATACAAGAGAATGAAAATACGGAACCTGCTAAATTCTCTTTTTGGCGCTAGTGGGATATTAGTTGACAATGACTATACTGTTAGGTTAAAAAGACAGTTTGTGATATGTACTGAATTACAGGTAAGTTCAAACTTCACGTTGTTATACGGTAAGTATGCTAAATTTGGCTGTCCTGGAGTTCTACAAATCCAGCCAAAGCCATTCTGTCTTGTGGCAGCTTTGAAACGATTATTCTGCTCTGAAATTGAAGAATGTGTCTAGGTGTGCTATTAATGAATATGGAGGGCTTTATTCTGTAACTGCATATAATTTAGTAGGACAGTAACTGAGTAGTACAAGGATTGTACATAATGATTGGCATTAGCAGCTGTTTCTGAAAGATAAAATGAACATTTTAAAAGAAATTCATCCACAAATGCAGATTGTACCACAGAGGTGTGATTTCTGTTATGTTGTGACTGCAGATGTTAATTGTGAGTTGTGTGCTAAAATAAAGAGTGAGACTTTAGAAGGAATGAGTGTTTGGGCTGGTGAAACAAAGAGAATGTGAAGAGAGAAAGATCCACTGTCTGAAACCAGGTTGCTGCTGCTTTCAAAGCTTTCAGATTGGTAGTCCTTCCCTATAAAAGGCTGCTAACATTTTTGTACTTTACTTGAGCTTTCCACCTTCAGCTGAAGCTGCTTTATGTACTTGTGTGATCCCTTGGTAAATAGTTGTCTTTTGCTATGATGGATGTTCTATAATGGCAGGAGTCATCTGTTTAATTGTTGCACCAAGACTTTATGGAGGAAGTCTGTCCCCTTCTCTTGTAGGTTTTCTGCATGACTGTTGTCTGAATATACTGAGAGACTCCCTGTTCCAGGCAGATAAGATAAGAATCCCACTAGGGAAGCACAAAAGGAAGGGATACGAGAAATTTCGTATTCATTCTGTCTTGATATCCTCAACTGTGTGCACTGAGGCTTGGTGAAGGGCAGCTGAAAGGTGCTCACAACCCTGTGTGGTAGGAAGTGTGAAGAAGGCCCCTTCCTGAGCAATGGTAAGGCTTACTAAAGCTCATCTGAAGGCAAGTAACTGCATGGCACAGTTTCGGTCATCCAAAGGTATTCTCATCCATCTGGAAGAGACAAGGGGTTTCTTTGAGAAAAGTGGTATCCTGCCATTTTTTGAACACCCAGCAGAGTTGAAGACGTTAAGGGAGCTGAGAGAGAGCTGCAGAAATCTTGAAAGCATGACTGTGAACTGTTTTTTCCCCATATTGCAACAAGCAAATAGCAAGTCTTAGAAGATAGCACGTGCATACCTCCTCATGTAGCACACCATTCTGGGATACAAACTGTTACTGTCAAGAGCTGTGGTGCTTGCCATTACTCAGACAAAGCAATCATCTTGTTTGTTGAAAGGTTAATTCTTCTAGAAAGAGGTGTTGCAGAGTTTCAAACCATCTCAGGCTAGAAGCTGGAGTTGAACACAGGAATTTATAGGAGGAAACATTCATTGGTCACCAGGATTATCTTTATCAGAGCTTCACTGCCTTCTGTGATTCTTTCTGGGTTTTTTTTGGTATCACAAGTCAGTCAAGATAGCTTTGTCTTTTTCTTCTTTGTCTTTAATTTCTTGCATGATAGATGTGGTTGCTCTTGCCTGTCTTCTGTTGAGTAATCTTATCAGCAGAATTCTGTGGTTACAGATAGGGTGGGAGTTATGTAAACACATGGAATTTTGGATCGGTAAGCAGAAAGCACTATGTTAAATAATCTTAACTCTAATCTTAGTTTGTATCTAAAGCTTTAGCTTGTGAAGTGCACTGCATAAAAAAAATTACTTGGTGGACAATAGAATGTGTTGCTTTTATAATTTCAGTATATGCCATACTCTAATCTTGCTAGAAGAAAGCAATCTAGAAGAAAGCAATCTTTCATGGGGTATTTAGCCTGTACGTGTTATAGGCTAAAAATATTTAGTTACATAGCACATATATAAACTCTATGTACTTACGTGTATTACTTTATTTTTAAAACTTTCTTTGAAATTGATATCCCATTCTTTGTTGTTTTTTTAAACAGAGCTGAGTAGCTTTTGATTAAGTCCACAGTAGCAGCATTTCGTTCTAACTCTTGTTTGGGCAAGTGAAACATACTGTACTTTACATTGGAAAGTAAACTGAAACTTGTCTCTGCAGGAATGGACTTCATGAACAGAAGAAGATAGATAATGAATTAAACTGA
Organism: Pachyramphus minor; assembly: GCA_013397135.1. NCBI lineage: Eukaryota > Metazoa > Chordata > Aves > Passeriformes > Tyrannidae > Pachyramphus > Pachyramphus minor. Next base: position 2,617,679 of record VYXB01010567.1, read on the forward strand.
CCTATATTTTTTGTCACCATGAGCTTCAAGACTCTAGAACTAATAAGTCTCCCCTGCCTCCAGTATATGTATAAAGTTCCCATTTTCAATTCCATTTTTCAGGTTTCAAGGAATTAATCATTGAATGTGGCTAGGAGATGAATTTGGAAGAGATGAAAACAAAATAACTCTTTGTACCTGTAGAAGTATTTCCCTCTTTCATAATCTCATTATCCCTCATTTCATAACCTCATTTTTGAGGTTTACCTCAAAGTTTGACCAAGCTGAGGATCATATGTGGAGGGAGTCACCTTCAGCCCAGTGATTTGATATTAACAGTCTTCTGTCTCATTTTTTTTTCCATGATCTTTGGAAACTAAATTCACTAGAATTTAGAATATAAAAATTTCAAATGCAGATTGACATGCATTAAAAAAAAAAAAAATTTAAAATGAAAATTAAAAACAATAAAAAAAAAAAAAAAAAAAAAAAGGCATGTGGTTTCATTTATAAAATTGAATTTTAATAAAATCTTATTTCTTTATTCTTGCTTTTGAAAATAAACCATAGTTTTTTATCCAGCCTAACTGCAGACATTGGAAAAGGCACATCCGACCAAGGAATAATAGCAGTTGTGAAGTATAGACTGGGGGAAAGTTTTCTGTGGTGGTAGTAGATACAGGGTGTCTCATGTGGAATCAGGTTGGTAATTCTTCCTGCTAGTAGCTTTTCGTCTTAGACAAAACACTCCAGCTTCGTAATGGTATTCCCAACTTCCCATGTTGGAATGCATAAAAGCCAGGGGAGTTTTTGAAAGCAATCTTGGTTTTATTTAGGCTTATTTTTGGATGTTTCTGCATGTGCTGGGTGAGATTTACTTGAGCATTTTAAAGAATAAATTTCTGGCCATCAAAAACAAGTGATAGAGACAGTGTCTTGTGTGTACTTTGAATGAAAATGCCTCCACCTCATATGAACGAGATGTTTAAATTGCTATTGAGAAATCCACTTCTCATTAATATAATCATCTCCCTTTGTTCTTGTAGTTTTCCAACAGCTGATAAGAAAACTCTGTTACCAAGAGTGTTTTGTTTCAGCTTTCATATTTGCTGTGATATTTTTGAGATGGGCGCTAAACTTAAGTGGTACAGAGAATAATTTGTGTGGTGATTGTCAGAAAGAGCACATGTGGTGTCCAGGCTGCAGTTTTGCACATTCTTCCACCTGTTCTTGATGTCTCTCATCATAAAAGGCTGTCATCGTGTTTGAAATCTGGCACTCTGTCCTTTCAAGCTTTGGCACAGGAAGCAGTTATTAGTTTTCTTATTTCAATGGAGTCCCACATAAAAGACCTACTGATTTCCTCTTTGGAAACAGGTAGATTGGGAAGTTCCTTATTCTGTGAGCTGACAGCCTCATGTCTGTGGTAGTCCTGTAACTGTTTTTGGGAAAACCTGACTAACTGAGCTTATAGAGCATGGCAAAAGGCTCTGCGTTGATTGCTACTGCCCAGTAGAATTAGTTCTAACACTCTCTCCCTTCTCAGATTCCCACAGGTAGTTGTAGGGTGTCCATTGGTGTGGCTTAAAGCCCGATTTATGGGAATTTTTGGGGTTAAAAGATCGTGGGCATCATCCTGGATCATTTCAGCAGTTCCATCTGAAGTTGACCTCCATAAGGATTTTTCTCCATGAACCTATCCAGTAAAAAATGTTCCAAAGCAAATATTTTTTTTAAATATAGCATTACCCACCCAGTGTCATATTTGAATTGTGCTTGAGTCCATGAGTGTCAAAAGCAGGTCACCAAACCAACATATATTAAAGACTAAAAGAAATGAGTGAACTGTCTCCCTCAATCTGAGTAACCCGGTTCCACTGTGTCTCTTATATATGCTGAAATCCATAAAAATGAAATATGACAGACTCCTTTCTGAATGAGTGTAGAGATGAATGATAGGGAAGGTAGATTCTTCAGAATGATTCTTTTAAATAACTGGCATGTGCACTGAGATAGCTACTTTGAATATTCAGGAATTTAATATTGAGAATATTGAGTATTCAAGAATCTAAATATAGAATGGAATCTTTAACTCAGAAATATGCTTTTAGTGTGGGTTTGATTTTTTTTTTTTTCCCTTGTTTCTCAGTTCAGAGTGATCTATACAAATAAAGATATCCAGTGATCCTAAGGATCTCAAATTGTGTGTAGGTTGAGTAAAACTATTAAAAATTAGGACAGGGTTGCTGTCTGTAGAGCTAATACTACATGTTCTGCATGATACTGATACTGTGATATAAAGGAGTCAAAAGCTCTGCTCTTTTATGGTGTACTTCACAATATATTTTGAAAGGAAAATAGTGCAGTGAATAAATTGAGTATTCTTTGATTATGCACTGAAATGAATAAAAGAACATCAGTATTTGGAACAAGATATTCTGTATTGTTTGAAAGCATTCTGTGTTATACTGGACATCGTTATGATGTGAATATTACATTTATTATGCAATGGAATCTTGTCTTTTAGATTCAAAGAATATTAAAAAAGAGAAAGATGGAAAGAATCAGCAGGCAAACAACCCGTCTTTAAAAAGTGGTAGGTATTGCAGCTGTCAGGTTATTAGTTAAGGTACCCTAAAAGAAAAAGTGTGTGTTGGGATCATACTATTTCCCGAGGCTTTTTTTTTTTTTTTTCTTTTGGGCACTCTCTTGGGTTATTATGGGTGGGTAGTTAAAAACATACCATTGCTTTTGTCTAACTCTGTTAGGGAAGTATGTTTTGGTATAGAAGGTGATGGTTGAAACTGCTTGACTTGAACTTGGTAGTTTTACTAACCAGGACAAGTACTCTTGTATGTATGATAAAAGATGCTGTGTAAACATTAATATTTTTACACTATTACTAATTTGTCTGTTCTCCTCATCATGTATTTCTCAGTTTCATGCCTTTTTTGCTGAAGTTATTTTCTCTTTCCTTAATGTTTTTGTTGGTGCCAAAGAAAGGATTTTTGGTTTAACAGGCTGAGTTTTTAGGATTGCTAACTGGATTAAATTGCCTGTGATTCTAATTTAACTTTAAACAAATTATTTGAAAACAGAATTTGTGTTTTCATAGTAAATTGAGGAAACTACACACTTGCCAGAAATAATCCAGATTCTTACTGAACTTAACCTCTGCTGTCCTCAACAGGTACCATAAGGCAGCATACATGAGACTACTGTCAGTTTAGCTTTTGTGGGCTGCAGTGAGAGGGCAGCAGCACCCTTACATATCCTTTGTATGTTCATGAAGGTTACTCGAATTTGGGACAGTAAGAAATGTCATGAGTACTATTGACCTAAGTACAAAATCTCATATGGAGTCCTCAAAAAACTGTCACAGAGTTATTTGAACTCTCACTCTGCTCACACTTCTCTGCTCTCTTGACTCCTGATAGATGGTGTGGTTTAGGGCTTTTCTTAGGTACCAGTGGAGAGGTTCCTTGTGAGTAGCGTAGTCACTGAACAAACATGCTGAGATACCAACACTGTAGCTGGGTAGTTGGGGTGGTGACTTTGTATAAAAGATACAATGCCTTGTTACCACCAGCCATAGTAGAGCCTTCTGCTGTTCCATTTACCAGACCTAATTTTTCTGTTTATTGGTGTTCTAGCAGTTGCAGAATGGGCAAGGTTGGAAGGGACTGCTAGAAGTCATCTTAGTCCTGCAAGCAAGGTCCCCTAGAGCACATTACTCAGGATTATGTCTAGATGACTTTTGAATATCTCCAGAGAAGAAGACTCCACAACCTCTCTGGGCAACCTGTCATCTTTGTTATTTGTCCCTGTTACTTTGAGACAGAAAAGGAATTGTATTTGTGTCGTTTTCCCTCTTCCGCAATGTAAAAGGAGTTCCAGTCAAACTGGACTCAGCATGTCTGTGTTTTAAAATAATGTTGTCTGACATGACAGACGGAGCCCCATAGGGTAGCCCCCCACCAGCAATATGCTTTTCATATGTGGATAAGATAACTATATTTCATGAGTCACTGGCAAATGTCCCTGCTTCCTCCTGCAGCAGAGAGCAAAGTGTTGAAAAAGCTTTGTGGAGAAGCAGTGCTAAGCAGGCAAGCCTTATTCAGTCATCTGGGTTCTTCCACTTGGGCTCCATGTTAATCAAGTGTCTGGGCACTGAACTTGTGAAACCTGGGCTCAACTCTGTCAAACAGAGAAGAGTGCCTTGCAAAATCTCTGATTTTCTACAGGTGGTAATTTTTAACCAGTGTTGTTTGTTGCTTTTTTGGTGGTAAGGAAGCAGAACGAGCCTCTTGATGCTGGCTGAAGAAAAATGCCTTACAATGCTTTGGGTCAACATCCAGGAAGTCTCCAGAGTTTCCAGGGGGATGTGTGATAGGAATAGTTGAAGAGGAGGGGAAACACAGAGATACAGGTGAAAAAATAGACCAAAGTGAGTAGAGAAAGAAATGTGGAGGAGAAAAATTCTGACTGAATGATCACAACATAGAGAAGAAGGTACAAGGTACAAAGTGGTGTATGAAATACCTTACACTTAAACTACTGTATTTGCAAGAGTATGTAAGTGAAAATTAGAAGGAAATCTCATCTTTGAAGAAGAGAGATTGGGGGATGAAGACTAGAAAAGATATTTCTCTATGTCCAAAGTCTCAGGTGCATGCCAAGGGAACATTGGGATGATGTGAGAAGACATGAGGTGCTCCATCTGCCCAAACAGTGTTTAAACTGTAGTGATACTGTATTAAACTAACCTAAATAAATCAGGACCTTAAATTCTGCCAATCCACAGGTGTCACTTAACTCATAGTTTAAGTCTTCAAGTTAAATTTTGTATAACTTTTGACTTACACTAAACTGAAGCATTATGTACAGTGGAAGACAGAGAGCACTTCATCAAACTGGGCATTCACATATTTGTGGCAGCAGGTGTGACACCTCTGAGGGTGTTGAGGTAGTTGACTGATGTCACTATGAGGCTTCTTGGTCATTTTGGAGAGGTTGTAGTGATTGAGGAAGTTTGATGGTGACTGGAAAAGGTAAAACAGTATGTCAGCTGTCAAGAAGGACCATAAGCGCGGACCTGGGGAATTACAGGCTGGCATGCCTGATAAAAGTCTTCAGGAAACCTGTGGAGAATACCCTCCTGGAAGTAATTTCCAAGCAAGTAAAGGACAAAGATGGAGTTATGAACAACTGAGATGGATTTGCCAGGTGTGAACCGTACATGACTGATTACCTTTTGTTGTGATTCTGTAAACAAGGAGAGAGCAGTGGATGTTGTTCATCTCTACTTCAGCAAGGCTTTCTGTATGGTTTGTGTAGTGTCCTTTCAGCCAAACTGGTGAGATGTGGTTTGGATAGGTGGATGAAAAATTGACTGAACTGCCAGGCAGTGCAGGGTCCATCTGGCAGCTGGTAGCTCATGGCATTTCTTAGAGGTCAAGGCTAGAGCTGATGCTCTTTTACACTTTACTGTCAGATGGGACAGAACACACTGTCAAACCAGTTTGTGGGCAATGTCTCATGGGGAGGGGTAGACTGTTGGCTGGAAAGCAGGACTGTGCTTCAGATGTACTTGCCCATGCTGAGGAAATGAGATGACAGGAATCCCGTGGGATTCAAAGGTGAATGGAGAGTCCCTCCTGGCCTCCGGCAGACCGGAGCCCTGAAGCAGTCTAGGAGGGAATCTGGCTGCCTGGAAAGGAATTTAGCAGGAAAGGCCCTAGAGCCCAGGCAGGCAGAGAGCTGAGTGTGGACCAGCAGTGTGCTCTTGTGGTGAAAGACGACAACTGCATAGGGATCCTGTCAGCAGGAGTGCAGGCAGCAGGCTGGGAGGAGGGATTCACTGCTTTGAGGTATTTCAGAGACTGCATCTGGAGAACTATGTTCACTTTTGAGCTGTGCAGTACAAGGAAGGCACTGCTGTACTGGAGCAGGCTGGCTGGTTGTCCACCAAAAAAAGATGCTGAAATGCGAGGTGTAAGGAAAAAAAGTGATATGGAAACCAGAAATTTTTTTTTTTCTGCCAAAAGAAGAGAAAGCTTGTGGGAGATAGTCTTGCTGTCTTCAATTACCTGACAGGCAGCTGTAAAGAGGGCATAGCCAGGCTTCTCTGAGGAGCAGTGAAAGGAGAAGCAGCAAATAACTGGCTGGAGCATAAGAAATTCCTCCTTGATGGAAGGAAAAAATCATCACGCTGAGGCTGATGGAACCCTGGAGGAGCAGGAGGCTGAACTGGAGACCTCCTGGGGTCGCTTTTAGCTTCAGTTACTTTAGGATCAGCAGGTTTGACAAGAAGTGATAAGGTATTGGTACAGCATTGCAGAGAGCATCAAGGGTCGTTGACCCGTGGGTCATTGCCAGTAATGCAGGCAACTATGGCATAAACAATTTCCTTAATTTTAAATTAATCAGACTTTTTGCCCATGCTACTTGTTTTGAATCACTGGTTTAGAGCCTCACTCCTGTGTAGGCTATAAACTATTCTTTTTTTTTTATATATAGAAAAGGTTCTAGTGTGTTCTTTTTGTGGTGTTTTGTGTTTTTGTTTTGTTTTTTTTTTCCTTTTTCCCCTCGTGTTTCCAGTATAAGCTGAGTTCTTCGGTGTAAAATTTCCTTCTTTCTGGTTTTCACGTTGCTGATGGGTTATAAAGTTGTGCTTGTTGCATAACGAGTTTTTCTTGAGCTGTTTAATTCAGCCTGCAGATTTGAGTGTGAAGAGAAGTGCGTGGTAAATCATTTAGTGCGAGCTTATTTTTTACAGAATTTCTAGTTGTCAGAAGTTGCATGTGTTCAGGGGCTTCAGAATTAGAAATACATATATTATACAGCTTCTTCTTTACCTTTGCATGCTGAGAATACAGAGAAGCTTTTGTGTAGATATTTTTTTTCCATGTCATTGTCTTTCTAGAGATGCATCTTACATGTTGCAGACATAAATGTGTCTCCTATTTCTAGGACTGCAGTAATTAAATGATAATTAGCACCAACTCTGAGAGCTTGGCTCTAATTTAATGCAGTATATCTTCACAGGTGGAGAGGTTCTAATTTTAACTCCAGGACATTTCTGCTTGATGCAAGAGCTTTTGATAGCCAGGATTTAAAGCAAAGAGCCAGGCAATGTTGCTTTACTCTGGGTTTTATCTGCAGCTGGCTGCTTGTGTTACCTTATGTGTCTTTCTAGCAAATGTTCCCTGGAAGAAACAAGACTGTTTCCCTCTGTATTTTTGGGTCATTCCACCAAATTTACAATCCTATTATAACGACTGAGATTATTTGGGAAATGCTGGTATATAATTTTCTTAGAGGAGGTGATTGGGGGTTTCTCCTGGTAAAAGATGCTGTCTCTGATCTATATTTATGCAGTCCTTAACACAGAGAGGCTCTGATTCATGATTACAGCTTTTACATCATGACACAGCTGTGACACAGATAACATATTCTTGTTGCTAGATTTAATTTTATTGAGTTAGGTAGTTTGTTAAGGCAAACTCTGATTAAAAACCAAAATGTTTAAATTTTTTTTTGTAAATTAGAAAGCAGCCTGAAATGGTAACTTTATTATTAGGCTCCAAGAAGAACTTTTATAAGATGAAACCTTGCTAGCAGTTCATCATGTTCAGTTTTTGCACTCTCCTTGGCCTGTTAATGAGAAGAGCAACAAATCTGGAGGCTGCTTTCTGGAGAAAGCTCCGAAGAGCCATTTCTGCCTTCCTGAAATACAAATATCTAACATATGCTGAGGTTAACATACCCTACCTTTGCTGAATAATACAATATCGGTGTTACTGTATAAATATATGAATAAAATTTTCATTCCAAAATAGGCAGAATTCCAAGATGTTGTATGGAAATGTCTTTGTTACCAGCCTACATATACTACAGACCACCAAATCAACAGCTTTTGAGATTTCACGGACTTGTTGCTGACTTCTCACTTAGCTAATAAGCTAAGTGTCTTCTGCAGTGCCAAGGAAAATCATTTGTACACCTTTGAGTGTTATGCTGAAAAAAGAGGTTCTCATCAGGCCAAGCGATGGTCTAAATGCTGTGCTAATGCAGGCACACTCTGTGTTTGAGCCACCATGCATCTTTCAGAGAAGCAGTGTGTGAGTGCTGGAAAATGCTGCCGTTTTCTGATTGTTTCTTTACTGCTTCTCTCTTCTGAAAATTACAAGGGTGTGTTTAAGTGTCTGTGCCCAGTGGTGTTTTTGGAAGGATTACTGACAAGCCCTGTGTGGGCTTTTGGGTCACCACCAAGGATTTTGCTATGGGCTATGTGAATGGTGTTGCTGAACCGCTGGGTGGCATCACTGCATCATTTTGAGGTTCAGGAGTAATTTATTATTCAGGAACATCAGAAAGATGTCAGCTGCCCAAACAAGAAAAATAAGCAAAATAACTCAGATAATTTAGTAACAAAAATGTTAACTGTGCCATTGAAGCTTTTCTCTTACACTTTATATTAATTTAATTAATGCTTGCTTGTGTCTTTGATGTTAGTACTTCATGTTTTTCCATTCATGCAAAACCGATAACACTGATTAAATGAAATGCATAGTACACTTGCCCATGTGCATAAACAATGCCACTCCTAACACTGGAAAAACCCCCATGATTATGTTTCTTAGTGTTTACCTATAATTGCCATAATACTTAATATTCTACAAAGAGAAACCTTTATCAGACTTCAGATGAAAAGAGGCAAAGATGCAGTTGGAAGGCTTTTTGCTTTCTACTGGACTGGGGATAGTGTTCATAACATACATTTCAGCAGAATCTATCTGTTTGTTTTTCAATGTGTGTCATCTCAGTACTCATATGAAGTTATATCAATCCTGCTGTTAGGGGAACTAAGATACAGAAAGGCTAATGTGATTTATACAAGGATGCTCAGGAGATCCTTATTCAGAGAATTGAATCTAGGTATCCTGACTTGTGTATTTTCGCATGTGGACCACAAAGAAAAAATTTGGGAAGGTTTATATTAATTTTGCCTTTTTTGTGGTCACTCCTGTGAATTAATGGTTCTCTTGATGCTCCTTTGAAGGTTGGGTGTATTTCAAAGGTAGAGTTTCCATTTGAGAGTAATTCTGTTCTTGAAAAAAAAGGTATTCTACAAGATAGTTGGGTTATTTTGTCCCTTTCTTTCCCCAACTCCCCTTTGAATTTAAGTTCCATTTTAAAATTGTGTATATGGTCTTTTTTTTTATCTTGTGTCTTCCAGAACAGTTTAATTGGGATGACTATCTGAAAGAGACTGAATCAGTAGCTGCCCCTCCACATTGTTTCAGACAGGTATGCCAGATACTGTTTTGCAAGTGTGTGTGCATGTTACAGGGTGCTCCTGGAGCAACTTTTATGGTTAGACTTCCCATTTGACTCCTTTTGATCTCTAGTTATCAGTAGCTTACAGTTTTGGCAGATGAGAGCTATGGAAGTTTTTCATTCTTGGTTTCTGCCTCAAGCCAAACTTTGAGGGTTTCATTAAAATTGTATCTTTGGGCTCTGTTTTTCTTTAAAAAAGTCTAGTTAATGAAAACAGATAGTCTTATCAGAGTTAAAAAAACATTTTCTACCTTTTTCAGTAATCTTAGCAGTACCATGGATTTGGTGAGAATTAAAAATTTTGCCGATCGTCAGAGGAGCCTTTCTTCTGCCCCATTTCTGAAAGATTCCTTTAAATTCTGTCTATCTACAAGATGTGTGTTTAGCAGAGTTTAGTCACCACTTCTCTCCTGTTAATTTTTTCTCTTTCTGAGCAGAGCCCTTTTTACTAAGGAGTAACAGATATTGAAGTTAAAAAAAATCAAGAGGAATATATGGGAATACAAAGGAAACACTGGATTTATAACAAAGGGTGTTTAATGTACTATTTTATGTCTTACACTGTAGCCTACAAGTTTGATTCCCCCCCTGCCTGATGGTTTGGTATGTATTTGCAGGTGCAGTTTAAGTCTACCATCTTGTGTGAGCTGATGACCTCCAGTTATTGAGTCCTGTGGAGACTGAGTCGATCTCTGTAGGCATCTTTCTCTCTGTAGAGGGAGTCAGGGCTGTGTTTTCCCAAGCTGAGGAGTATCTTGTCTGTGTAATAGGATGTGTTTTGGTCTGTATGCCTTCAATGTGTTAGGAAGGTAGTTGCTGAAGGAATTGGGTAATTCAGGTTGATAGACGTGTAATAGATGTGACAAGCAGTGCATGTCTATTTTAGTGGTTTGTGCATATTCAGGAAGTGTCTTCTAGGGTGTGTTGGTAGTCTGATTGTACTGTAAATGATACTGGCCTGCAGTGGGGCACCAAATAAAAAGCAACATGAATGGAATAGTCTGAGGAGGGGAGGAACCTTCACTCAGTGAGTCTAAAGTAGCTGCAGGAATGGAGAATAAGGAGAGAGAAACACAGGTTGGTAGTATTTCCTCACACTAAATCTTCAATCTCAGCTTGCTCTTTGCAGATGAGGATAAAGGACAAAGAGCCCCTTGCATGCTGCTTTCAATGAGACATGGCTGAGACGAGTGGTGTCGATAACTCTGTGTGAGTGGAGCCTCAGAAATTAGTTTCACAGTATGTGTTTTTCACAGTGGATACCAGCTCAAGGCAGAGACTCAAACTCTGCTTGGATAGAGGCAGAGGGTGGTAGAATATCCCTGGATCATCCTGCGGTTAATGCCAAACTCACAGGCCATAAACCACAGTGTATGCTCCCAAGAAGTGTAGCTACTGCAGGAAGCTGCTCAGAAGCTGCTCAAAGGCTCTGGGTGCCTTTCTTGCACTCTCTCTTCCCTACTAATGCTCAGGAAGTTCAAACTGAACAACCAAATTATTGCATTATCTATATAATGCAAATAAATACACTGCTGTGGCCAGCCAGAAAATAAAGAGCAGAGAGAAGCTTAATTTGACAATTATATCCAGAATTTGTGACTTGTGGGAATTCTAAAAGTTTAAATTTTGTAGTAACTAAAAATGACCTGGGGAACAATAAATTAAAACTGCTGCCATAAATTAAGACACAGGCACAGACAGCTAATGGAAATTGATTAAAGTATTTATCTTAATTTAGAAGATTTAGAAGGAATTTTATCTGTTGCTTTAACTTGTTTTTAATTACTACTTAAAATTTCAATGCATTTCACATCCTATTCTCTTGCCCTGAAACTTTTTTTGAAGCAGTTGAAAATTTTAAATGTAAAAGCTCAGTCCCTTGTGGTTTGAGCAGAACTTTAAACAAGGCTGTTACTGAGCTGGGATTTGTTATTTTTCTGTTAGGACGAACTAGCATGGAAGAGTTACCTTTTTAGCAGAACACCTTGAGTTACTGGTATTTAAACAAGCTCACCTTTTCCTCAAACAAATAAACTCCCCAATTTCTCAATTTCTGTTGCTTTTCCTGGTAGTAGAAAATAACAGCTTGACAAGCAATATCCTGAAATTGAATTGCCCTTTAAATTTAATGTGCTCAGGCTCCCCTTTCAGACAACCTGCTGTCTGAGTGCAGCATTGGCAGCTGCTACACTCAGCATTCACTGAATGTTGCTCGCTGCTGGTTTTTAAGCTTGGGCTTCTCCAGGGCTCCTGCTGTTGATCTGGGGTGTGTTGTAAGTAGTGCACCTGCACAACATAGCAAGTAGAGGAGAAGGTGTATTTCAAACATTCAAATGTGGTGGAGAAAAAATATCACTAACACTGGTTGGAGTAGCAGGTTTGTTCAGTCTTTTCTGTGTTCCCAGACAGATAAGTGCACCCTTATCTGCTTACTATGGGATCCCAGCCTGACCTGCTCACGTGGGCAGAAGAAGGGGACATAGGAATCCTGTGGGTGTGAATGCCCATAGTTTTGGGTATTCTACCTGCCTCCTGTATTAGAAGCCAGATTGTGTTAGTCTGTAGGGGATAGCTACTGTGTTTAAATGTCATGCAAAAGGCTGCTTTTGTTGGTGTCTGCATTCAAAAACAACTTTGTACTGAAGTGTTGCAGACAAGAGCTTCCAGGGGTGATAGGAGAATAGTCATCATCTCCGAAGAGAAACTTTAGTACTTGACTTACCTCATTGAACAAGTGCTGAGAGAAGGCCAGGTTGCTCTCTGTAAATACACTGTAGATTTTTTTGTTATTTGCAAAAGTGCAAAAAGAATTTAAATGATAGTGTTGGCAAAAAAATCCATTCAATAAATTTAGGAGACATCTAAAGAGAATAGTGAGAAGCATTCAATCCCTGTTAGTGTTAATAAAAAGTTTTGAACATCGTTAGGTGATGTCATTGCCTACAATTCCACAGAAGGCAAATAATCAGACTGTTATCCAGTCAGTTTCTGCCAGTAGTGTTGATACATGAGTAAAAAATATTCTTCTTTGTTCATCTTTAGCATGTGACAAAAAGTTCTGCTCAAAGACCAAGTTGCATTTATCACATTTTTTTCCCTGTGCTAATTAAATTGGCATTTCATTGTAAGTTATTGATTGTATTCAGTTCTGTAGGAATAAGCACAAGCTTCAGTTTTCATCTTAGTGTAGAAGTTTTATATGAGTTTAGAACTGTCTTTTCTTTCTGTGAGATGTTAGCACTAACTCCTTTTTCTGTCTTCTTTCTTTGTATTGTAAGCTTTTCTTGATGCAGAAACTCTTACCTTGAGCTTTTGTAGTGCCTAGGACAGTAGGGTCCAAATTTTCTTTATGTTTCCAAAATATTATTACAGTGAGGATAACTATTTCTTTTGAATAGAAAGATAATAAACCTTGTGGGTGGGGTTCTTTTTTGCGTGTGTGGTGGTTTGTGTTTTGGTTTTTGGTTTTTTTTGAGTTGAATGTCACATTTCCCAATGTCCTTGTTTTCCATTCACTTAAAGTATGAGTCACTGCTCCCCATCTTTATGTTCATATCTTTTTCAGAATTCCCTTGTTACCCTTCTTAGCAGGATTATCTTTTTAGAAATCACTGATGGTTATGCAGTTGGTAGGTTATCCAGCTGCCTTTTGTAACTTGCTGCTGAACACTCCAAGTTCAAAAGATTGTTTGTATTTATCACTTATATGATATGTTTGGATGGATGAAAACTGTATATTGAACAATGCTAACATCAATAAGGAAAAGTCTTTTACCTTTTACTGTAGTCTAGAATTCCACCTACGAACGATTTCAAAGTTGGTATGAAACTGGAAGCCCGTGATCCTCGCAATGTTACCTCAGTTTGTATAGCTACAGTCATTGGAATCACTGGTGCCAGGCTAAGGTTGCGGCTGGATGGAAGTGACAACAAAAATGATTTTTGGAGGCTTGTGGATTCCTCAGACATACAGCCCATCGGGACCTGTGAAAAGAAAGGGGGAATGCTACAGCCTCCGCTGGGTAAGAAACAAAGCTTCTGAACGAATGTGTGGGGAGGATTGCTTTCATGACATAGAATTTACTTTTTTGTCTTGACTAATTCAATAGTATTAACACTTCACCAAACCATTATTTAATTGAAAAAGAGGTAAGCAAACTACTCCAGGCTATTTTTTTCTTATTTTTGGGTTCTTCTGATATAAGAACGAACATTTTTATTGGTTTTTTTGAAGGGGAGGTTGTTGTTGTTGTTTTTTTTTTTTAATAGTCCCTTAAAATTAAATGGGAGTGTCCGACAACTTTCTTAATGATAAGATACAGAGTCATGTGCCCATTCTGTAAATATTCCCTCACAGGTAACCTGCCTTGCAAGTGTACAGTGTTTGTTCACGATGCCCTGAGTGCTCCTGTTGGGAGCCCTTGGAAAGAGCTGGGGGAACTTGCCCATATATTCTTCATCAGTGTATCGGAGCAGCCAAGGAGAGGGCACTGGCTGCTATCAGCCCGGGAAGCCTTGGCAGCGCTGCTGGAGGCACTTCCCTGCAGGCAGTTGGGATGTTTCCTCAGGCACTGAGCAAATTGCTTGTATTCTGGGAAAGGCAGCACAGGGTTGGTTTAGTGTGGAATTGCAACATTCTGCTGTGAGGTAGGAAAAGTAGCACTCCAGAGCTCTAGTGAACTGCAGTCTCATATTGCATGTATTGTCATCCCCTCAAATGGACGCGTCAGATCAGTTTGTCATAGCTAGTTTGTGAGCACAACAAGACACTTGGGAGCAAGGTGTAGCTTTCTTATGCTTAGAAATAGCATGCAGAATTTCTTTTGCCTTTCTGGGAGCAATATGGATAACAACACAATGTTTCCCCAGACTGAGAAGTAGGGCTTGTGCTTAGTCTTATTGAGGGAGTTTATTACATAGGGATCAGTACAAAGGAATTGCTGACTAGCTGATAAATAGTTGGAGTTAACTTTTAATAAACTACTACAGGTAGTAAAGCGTGACATTGCCTTTCTTTGCCATGATTAACCTGTATATTTAGATCTGCGTTCTTGTACTGTATTTGTTACTTAAACTTGATATAACCTTGTAGAATGAGTGAAGTGATACCAGTATGGAAAAGGGAAGAGCACACCAGTTCCTTCAGCTGCACCTATGTACAGTGTTAAATATATGGCTTCAGGAACATAGTGCTTTTTAAAATGCATTTCTAAACCAGTCTGATGAGTAAAACAACTCCAGTTACGTATAATGGGGGCACCCAGTTCATTAAGAAGCGAAACTTTAAACAGTCATCAGTAGAAAGGTTGATACCTTCTCCTCAGATACTGTTTCTTATTCCAATTTGATCAGGCTGTTTGTGCAGCACCTCACAAGCAGTTATTTTCCTGCACCCAGGCATGTAAGCTTACCTACCCACTGAACAATTGCTGGTTATTCAGAAAAGAATGTGAATGTCATTATTTTATTCCTCCTGCCCTAGATTTTTCTAGAGATAGGCTGAATTCCAGCAATCAAATATTCTGGTAAATTTTTGAAAAAGCATTTTTGGCACTTATACAGCATCCTGTTCCTGGGCAAAGCTGGGAGCTAATTGGGTGTATAATTACCTCCTGTTAGACATTTATGCAACTGATTTTTTTTTTTTTTCTGAGTAGTAGGGAACCTTCTGGATACTAATGTTCTGCTTCTATCATAATAACTAGATAAAACAGTCCCTCCTACCTGATTTTTACATGGGTTTAATTATGCATGTTACATAAAGTTTTTGAGAAAGTGATTATTGTAGGAAAGGGCTCCTTTTCCAGCCTCAGTTTTTTTCTGAACAAATTATAGTGCAGACTGCATTTTCTCTGGTTTTACCAGGACGACTTTAAGGCGAAATGAAATTAATTGAAACTTTTGTTTAGTTGACATTCCTCTGTCTTGCTTCTATCTGTTTTCTGGGCAAGCTAGCTGGGAATATTGCATTTCAGAAACCACACATGTTTAGGTTGTATAAAGACTCTGGTATGAAACCAGGCCTAAAAATCAGCTCAGCAGTCCTCAAATTATGACACCATTTATCACATATGAGCTTTACATTCATTTGAGTGTTGCATAGGTGGTTCCAATGTGAAAACTGTTTATTCCATGGAAGGTAGCTTAAAGCTATGAGCTAAAAAACCGTTATAGCATATAATCCAATTTTAGATGAGTAAATGATTTAACTTATCAAGAATTGCAGATATGTTCTGCCTTTCGAGTTAGTTTTTTAGGAGAATTGTTGAGGCTCGGTTATGAGGGAACTTGTCAGTTCCTGGCAGATTCTGGTACTATTTGCTTTATGGAAAAAATTCCAGTTTGCTCTGTTATGTCTATTTTTCTGTAGAACTGTGCCAGACATATAACTTCTAAAGATGCAGAAAAAAAAATGTCCACTATGTCTGTTATCTTAGTCATTAGTTTAAAACATTCATTTAGAAAGCACAGAAAGCAAAAGGATTTTTTGGGTTTTTTGGTTTGTCTTTTAACCTTTCCTCATAATCCTACTTTCTAGTTATCTGGAATGAGAATGTTTTCAGTCAAACCTTTATTCTACTTAATAAGGTAGTTCATCTAAACATACTTGATTGTTGTTTGTGCTTTTTATTCACTTGTTAATGAAGAATAAGAAAGTAGAAAGATCTTCTGATATGTGTTTTCCATTATGATACACGTACTTACTAAAATAATTGTATTTTTCCTTCACTCTTAGACATTCTTTGGTTTTTGTGGCTATTTATGTATTAGTTTTAGTGGGGGAGGGAGAAGAAACCAATTGTTCTTCTTTTTTTTGTCTGTGGTCTGGTGAAATAATTACAAGATTTGCAAAAATAAAAAGGTATCTTCTCAATAAATGTGCTGGAACAGAGTATACCATTTTAGAATAAGAGAAAAAAAGCAGACCTTAAGAGAAAGCTTGTGCTGGGGAAGTTCCACTGGACCAGGGACTGTGGGGGACAACCTTATGAATTATTAGAATTTGCATGTCATTAAATCCTTGAAGTTTGTCTGTAATATCCCTCTGTATGGTTCTGCAGGCAAGTCACTCTGAGTGGAAATGCACTGCACAGCTTTCTGTACCAAAAGCGACCATGTTCATTCCTTCTTGGCTGCTTTTATTTTGGCCAAGTCTAAAAGAGAGGGAATGAGGCATTAGTAAAACAGACATTATATCCTTCTCCTATTGTGTATTACAAACTGAAAGTAGGGCTGTTTGTTTGTTTGTTACTCAGGGTTCCAGATGAATGCATCATCATGGCCAACGTTTCTCTTGAGAACTCTCAATGGAGCTGAAATGGCACCTGCAGCATTCTTTAAGAAGGTAAGAAGAAAAGCATTTCTAGTAAACAACTTCCTGTCAGTTGGTCCATGGTTACATTTTTTAGTGAGGATGCCAAGATATTACCCTGTTTTCTGCAGTGCAGACAAGGAAGGCAAGACTATTATTTAAAATTACTTTGGACTGGATTGACAAGCTAGAGAGCTAGACAGAAAGCAATCTGCTACTAGTCCATTGAGATGGGCATTTCTTTTCCCGAGCTGAGACTTCAAAGTATGGTGTGTTATTTAGAAATATTGTGTTTGCTCATTTTTTGTCTCACAGATTTTAGATACAATGCATATCACGTTTCTTAGCAGCACTGTACTCGTGATTGTGCCCAGGAGTTATAAAAAAAAGAATGGGGAACGAGAGCTGTTCAAATACAGTGGTACTTGGAAGGGTTCTGTTAAACATTTTCATTGGGCACATACTCATAATTTAGAATGTAACGAGAAAGTAGTTGAAAATAGGAGAAAAAGCTGTTCAGTTTTTTTAAACATGACTCTCGAGTAAGTTACCATGAAACAGGAAAAACTATATAAAAACAACAGTAATAGTAAAATGACTTGTTTGTTCAATTTTTTTGTTGAGATGATAAAACCCTGCTGTCACATGGAGTGTCTTCATTTTGGATACTGAGAGTGATATTGGCAACTATGTCAGCAAATCAAACAGTTGGGTTCACACCTGCAATCACATCACTTGGTGTTAACGTCATATAATTATAATTTTTTTAGATAAGATTATGTAAATTTTCTGAGGTGTGATGAGCCATGCTTCTCTGGGCTAGCCATCTGAGATGGGTTTGAATAATAAGGTTCTTGAGGTGGCAATTGGTGTTCCATTGGATCACAGCTCCTGCTGTGGAGGTACACATATGCTGGTCACATAGGCTTGATTTTTGTTTTGCTTTTGTCCACTTGGAATTGGTCTAAGGCCAACTGATTTAGCAGATGCCTGTAAATAATGTCCAATGCTAATGAATTTTTCATGGATTAATTGAGAGGTAAAGCTTTTACCAGACAGTTATCAGTCCCCAGAAATATCCATGCTCTGCAAACCTCCTATTCTTTATTAGCATGTAATAATTTCATTTTAGTGTCTTTGCTGTCTCGCTACCCAGACATAATGTATTGGGTGCAAACAATTGCTTATGTAAATACTTTTAGCAGGGTCTTTCTGTCTTGGAGAATTTTGCTAATTATCCCAGCTATCTTTGTGGGAATAGAATCTAGATTTTTGTAATAGAGAAGAGCAAAGGCAAAATTGCAATATGTATTGCAATTCTCTGAATGTCTGCTATAACTTTTTGAAAATAGTGAGTATAAGTAGTAAGGATGCTGAGGAAAAATAAAGGGTTGTTTGTTTGTTTTTTTTTCTTTTTTTAAGAGGCCATGGAAATACAGATATTTTGCCGCTCTTGTTTTTGTAGGAACCACCGAAACCTGTGCCAAACTGCTTTAAAGCTGGAATGAAACTTGAAGCTATAGACAGAAAGAACCCATACTTGATTTGCCCAGCAACCATTGGAGATGTTAAAGGCGATGAAGTTTTTGTTACATTTGATGGCTGGAGAGGAGCATTTGACTATTGGTGCAGATGTGATTCTCGAGATATTTTTCCAGTCGGATGGTGTAGCTTGACAGGAGATGCATTACAGCCACCAGGGAACGACGGTAAGATGACTAATAATGTTGCTTAGTTATTTTTCTCCTCAATTACCACAGAATTTTAAAAACCAGCTGGCTGTATGCAGATAACACTGAAGATTTGATTTGTGAGTAGCTGACGAGGATGAAATGTTGAATTTTCTTTATGTAGTTTAAAGTTAATAGGAATTGCTGGGAAACAATTTTTGCTTGTTCATAGTAAATCTGGAACATGTTTTATGTAATACTATCAGGAGGACTTGCAATGATCTCTAATTTTTGTGTGCTTGTGAAAAATCTTGGATTTACACTAGATTTGGTGTTTGTGTTATTGATAAGTACTCTGGTTTGATGATACTAATATATTGGCTGCCACAGCATTTTATATTAAGCTAATTGCTAAGAAAGTAAAGTAGTCTTTGCTTCTCTAATGATTGAAGGTCTAAACTATGTATTTATTGTTTCTTCCTTCATACTCACAAAATTCTGTCTTGAAGTTGCCTATTCTGAATGCTTTGTCATCCTCTTGCCTCTAAGGATGTTTGTTGATCGGGTGATAATGTCTCTGTAACTAATGGCCACTGTGCTTTATAACGTACAGCTGTCTACCTTTGAAAAAGGGAGATGGCATCAAGAGGGATATCCCTCTTGATGTAATGATGAATGTAATCCCTTTGCTACTCTGGGGACCACTTGTCAGATTTCTGTAGTGTAAGGCTTTTCTGTTTAACTGTTTGAGCTTTTTCTGTCCTCATCCCATAAAATTTGTCAGGAAGAGAGATTTTTAAAGAGGGGAAACATATTTTAATTAATTACTTCAGTGCAATTAACCAGAATAATTTGTTTTCAGTGAGAATTTTCACAGCTGGTGTTAGGTGAGTAAGGAACGAGTACAGTGATGTCACAGAACTCCCACTGGAAGTACCAAAGGAATAGAAGTAAGAAGGCAAGAAATCAGTCATGTTTTCTGCCCTTTCTATCCCCATTGTTTTTCTCAGTCTTTTGCCAGCAGATCAAGAACTGTATGGAAAATCTAACTGAAATTAGTTAAGGGTACCTCTGCATCCTTGCCCTTACCTGCCTGTCTGTAGTTACTGCCAGTGGTCATAGTACCTAGAATCCAGTTTAGTCCGCTTGGGTGGATTTCAGCAAGGGAGCAGCTCTGTGTAGCTGTACTGTCCAGGATGATCTGCTGGTATAAACCTGCACTGAGAAGGAAAGGTGAAGTCAGGTGAGGATGATCTACATTTGATCAGAAGTCATCTAGTAGGTACCAAGCTGACCTCAGTCTTAATGTTGCAGTGTTCCCAATCTCTGAAGTGTCTATCTCAGCTTCTTCAGAGAGTTGACCTTGTCTTGAGAGATCATGAATGAGTTGTCTTATTATGGTAAGTTAATTATTTCTTTAACATGTGGGTGACTGTGCACTAGAACAGATTGCCCAGAGGGGTTGTGGAGTCTCCCTCACTGGAGATGTTCAAGAGCCATCCTGTGCCATGTGCTCTGGGATGACTCTGCTTGAGGAGGGAGCTTGGACCAAATGATCCACTGTGGTCTCTTCCAACTTTATCCATTCTGTGATGCACAAAAGGGGCTGTGTAAATAAGTGGCATAGAATTTTTAGAAGGTACTTTTGTGACAGTTCAGATTGCTCAGTCCAATTTCATCTTCTGGAAAGAAGTATTATTAAACTGTTTAGTCTACTCCAGTTTCATTGCTGAAGAGCCAGCAATACTTTGAGGTAGTACGTACAGATTTTTTCTTGCCTGATTAGTGCTTGATAGAGCTCAAAGAATTGTTCGACAATTAGTTAGTAAAGCTGATTATGTAATTAATAAACCAAACAAAATTCTTGAATGTGTTCAAATTTGCTGTAGATAATATTGAAATACCTACCCAGGTAGGATCCTATTGCTTTGTTATGAAAAACAAAAACACTTTAGGCATTAATAAAACCTGAAGCAAGATTCTACAGACTTGTAGTCAAAACTGAGAAATTTTTATGTGTGATAGAAACTGAGTGCAGAGAGGTGCAGGCTGGAGATTTTTTGTTTTTCATTCTAAAAGTGAGTACAAAGTTAACTGCAGTTTTATTGAAATTGTGTGCTCCTTTTTTTCACCAATCTGGTCATAAGTAATTTGTTATTTCTATTTTGCTTTGTGTGCTTATTTTTGTGCTGTTTGTACATGTTATACAGACCTGTCAAATTTACATAGCTAGATGAAATATTTTTTGCTTTCAGGTTATGCTTTTCACTGTTATTTGATTGTTTTTGAGCCATTGAAGAACTGTAATGTTAGTCCTTTATTGAGATGTAAGTAATAGCTTCAAGAAGAGTATAATCAAGTCATTTCAGTTCAGTAATATGATAATGTTGTCAAGATTCTTCATTAAGTCACATTAATGTTGACTACTCCTGTTAGGGAAGAAAGTATGACAGATAATATATTGTAGGGATTCGCGTGGAATATTACAGTATTATTCTGGTCTGGAATTTTTTCCTGCAGGTTACTTTAGTATTTCTGCCTTAAATTTCCTTAATAGAAAGTAAAAAATAATTGACTGAGAGTGGCTTAAATGTCAGAGTGAATATGAGAAATATACTTGATTTTTGTAACTACGTTTCCTGAAAGCATTTAAATGTGTTAAATCACTACCTGAAGAGCTTAAAAAAAATATGAAAGCCTCAGATTTTAGTGAACAAGCAAAGCCAATATCCTGCAATCCAAGTATGAATGTGATTAAAGATGCTTTAAATTTCATCCATACCTAGGACAACAATTTCCTGCCATGAGGTGTATTTTGGGGTCTAATTTAGCCTTTAGAAAGAGAGATGCAACAAGAGGGACAATATAAAAATCAGGAAAGATTTTATTTTAGCTGGTTACTGTCTTAGCCTTTTATGATGGCCAGAGAGAATGTAGGACCTCTGCCATGGGAGGTGTTTAAACACCGGCTTCTTGGATGTGGGTGAGTTTATTCAGACCAGATTACATGGTATATTTGCTCTTCACAGCTGTATCTTCTGTAAGTCTCATTGGTATTAGACAGATAAGCTTATGAACTAAGACACAGTTAATAGAAGGTGATGTAGAGAAGGTAGCTGAGAAGTTGTTTTAGACCAACTCTTGATAGCATTCAGGCCTTAAACTTTGTGTTTATGTTTTGTCTTTGGCCCTTATCAGAAGACGTGACTTAAGTGGACCTGGCTGGATATCAGGATCTGTGTACAGTGGTATGAAATGTAGCATTCAGTATTTATACTGTCAGAAGCTGTGCTTAGCTAATATTGGAGTTTGTTTCACTAGACATATTTCCGATAGTAGTAATTTATTGTGTATGGTTTGAATTCAGTGCTTGATGTTGGCTTGACCTCCTACCGCAAGGTTAATATTTTAAGGATGCAGTAGATTATTTTCTCTGTGTCTCTTGGTCACTTATGTGCTTTTAGAGATGACTTGTCACCCATAAACATTGTTGTGAACTATAGCAGGTAAAAGAGTTTGACATAACATCTGTGCTGGACCAGTCTGAAGGACCATCTGCTCTAGCAAACTTCTTCATCGCTGGCTGAAGGAGAGAAGTGTGCAGAATTATTCCTAGTATCTGTCGCTCTATAACTCAGCATCTTCCAAGCCCAGAATAATGCTTTTATGCTGAGTACCTCCTGGGGGAGTTTGATCTAATCTGTTCAATTATATATTGGAGCCATCTGAACTTCTGGCACTTAAAACATCATGTAGTAAAGAGTTCTTGACTTGAATCTGTGTTCTGTGGAAAAGGAGATATTCCTGTTTCTTGCTGGTAGTTTAATTTGTTGTCCTTGGTTTCTTGTACTGAAATAGCCTCTTGTACTTCCACTGCTTGTATGGGAAGATTTTACTTTTGTAGTTCTGGAATTAGTTTTATTCCCCTGGTCACCCTTGTTCTTCTCTACTGTTTCGTTTTCAGCTATGGCATTTTTGAGCCACTGGAAACAGAAATGCACAAGGTATTGAAACTTAGGGGCATAGTGGTGGCTTCTGTTATGTTTTCTGTTCCTTCCATAATTACTTGTGAATTGGTATTTGCAGTTTTTGGATTATTACTGAGCAATGAACTGATATGATGTGCTTCCTTGAGTGAGTATGAGTGCAAAAAAACACTGTCTTTTTACTTTAGTATTACCTTCTGCATTTGGTCAGTCTGAAATTCAGTCATCTCCTGGGCCCATATAACTTTTGCTTTTGATATGCTTTAAGAAGGCTTTTGAAGTTTGATATCTTTTGCATGTTTTTTTTTTTTTAGTCACTCTTTTTCTAGGCCAAATGTATTGTGCTTTTCTATTCAACCAGAATAGATTGTAATTTTTGCTTTACTCAGTCGAATAATAGAAAGCTATGCCTAAGAATATTCTTGTAATGCTCTGTAGCTGGTTATGTCTGAGGCTTATGATGGAAGTAGGTGGCAGATGACTGGAGAGTTTCAGAACAATTTCTGTTTGCCCTTTCTGTATAAATTTATTTTACTGTTTAGTTATTATATGCAAATGGCAGTTACTTAGGCAAACCACCTTTTTTATTTATAATAGAAGGAACCCCTTTTCTATATAAGAGAAAAAACAAAAGAACAACTAGGGACAAGTCATGTGGGAAATGACAAGTAGTTTCACCTGCAAAGACTGATTTCAGTATAAAGTAGTATCCATCATTTAGATGTGAGCAGCATCTGGAGAGGGATCAGTTTCTATATATTCATGATCCCCATGGCCTTATGAAGCTGGATCTTTGAAGGATGAAGGTGATGGAAGAACTCATAAAGGAGGAACTGCTCTCTGTGCTCTACAGGAGAAAATTTGGGGGACTAAAGGAAGATGATGAAGTAATTAAAAAACCCCCAAACATGATACACTGTAACTTTTATCCTTAGCCATATTCCGTCTTTCACCCTCTGTCTCCCCCTCTTCCACATCCTGTGTTCCCTCATTGCTTTTCTCCCAATTCAGTGCATTTATTGTCTGTGAGAGCAATCTTCTTTCATTACGTTAATCAGCCCGTGATGTTAAAGGTCTCCTTCAAAAGGTGTCTGCAGCAATAAGAATAGCACAGGCTCAAACAGAGACTTGAAAGTATCTTATTTGTCTATTTTGTTTATTTAATTTTCAGTCATGTTCTCAATGCTTACTTTGATAGATTTTACCAAGCTAGATACTGGAGACGGTCTTCTGTTACTGATTGAATTGTGTGAAAGTAGCTGTGCTGTATTTTCAGCTGAGTTGTTACACGATTGTGCAACATCAATATATAAAAACTTAAGTACCCCTCTGTTTGCAGATGAAACAAAAGAAGTGCTAAAACTTCAGACAGAGCTAGTTAGGTCTGTGAAAAGACTGTGTCGTTTGGAGTAGGCAAAAAAATCAGATAAGCATGGTAATTAAGTTTCATTAAAGGAAAAAAAGGTGAAATGGTATAATTCCATACTGCTGGAGGTTTCATTTTTCTGTCATTGCAGCCAACTTCTCTTCATGAGCAGGTCACAGTAGATAAATCAGGCACATACAGGAAGCAGATTTATGCTGTCTTCAGCATTGTACATGAAAAACTCCTCAGTGCTTCAGGCTAAAATCTGATTTGCCACATTCTCTCAAATGTTAAGCTTTTTTATTTGGTATTAATGTTTCTTGACATCCTGCAGCAAGACCTGAATAGTGCTGCTAGAGCAGTAATCACTTAAGAAAAAATAAAAGTTTTGCCTTTCCCAAAGCTGTGACCTTACTGTATGTCTGGTTCCCTCACCATCTTACCATGTTTATTTATAACGTAGTTGCAATTTTCTTGTAAATTGGAAGTACTCCAACACATGTATTTTTGACTGCTACATAGATTAATTTTTTTATTTATTTGCACTTGTTCGGGTCTTAGGGACACTGCAGGTATTTCAGTATACTCAGAGCAGAAAGTTGTACCACTGTACAGACCTCCTACCTGCAGCTCGAGTAATACAAGGCCTGCTTATATGGAGACTAGGCAATAAAGAGTTACTAATTTAGTTGTGCCAAACCACAGCAAGTGGTTGTGAGTGGATTTTTTCCAAATCTGTGTTAGTACATATAAGCTATGTCCCGAGTATCAGTGCTGTCGTTCAGATACTGAGACAAAACAAATTGGGGCATTCCACTATCCATGCTGTATTTCTTTTTTTCTTCCTCTGAAGCTTGTTGCATTTTATTGTTTCGTTTTGGGCCCACCTTTCATACTGCTTATGCTATTTGGAGAAAAATAATGGCAAAACCAGCACAGAATCAGTAATGGTGTGGTAAAAAATCAGGTTGTTAAGTTTATACCTGAGTGTAGGCCTGGGCTTTGCTAGTCTTATTGCTAGATTCATCATCAGTGCACTGAAACTCTCTTCAGGTAACTCAAGTTTGTGCTGCTTTGATAGTTTATGAGGTATTTACTAGATCTCTTCCTTGTTTTCCTTCTCAGATTTTTATCAAAAGAATACAGGGGGTTTTTTTTGTTGGATTTGGTTTGGGTTTTTTTGCTAATGTGGTTGCAATGGCAGTGCTTGTTGAAGGGTGAGACGAGGAAGGTCTTGGTTTCTGGGCACTAACTGAGCTTTGCAGGAGTCTTTATTTTGTTTTTCTTTGTACCCCCTACTCCCACACATCCCCTGCCCCAGCTGAGCTATTAAAAGTTGGTTTTTTTGAAAGTGATGTGTGTTAATTTGGCTAGCAGTGGCTTTTGATGCACCTTAAATGGTATTTTCACTGGTCACTTCTTTAGGGGCTGTCTTGCCTATCCCTTGAAAATGCAGGAGACTGGGTTTGGGGATGAGAGACTGACGGTGCTACCATGCTGCCTGGGAAAGTCAGGAGGAGAGAAATGCTTTTCCTTTCTTCCAGTTTTGTCTTGCGTTGCTTAGAGCCCATTTCACCTTTCAGAGCTGTGAAAGGCTAAAAATTTGTGCAGAAAATAGCAAGAGATTTTTTCTTTCTTTTATTATACTGGTAATAGAAACTGAAATCTAGAAAGAAGAAAATTGCGAGTTGTAGTGCCCATGTCTTGCCAAGGTGGATGTTGGAGTTTCCAAGTGCAGTGTTGCTTTTTAGATAGCAAAATAATTACTTTTAACTGATTTTTTTTATATCATAGCAACATATCAATTAGCATCTTGCAGCTACCTCTTAACCAGAAGTAATCCTAACACAGATAGAAAGAGGTGGAATGTATTATTTATGCTTTTGTATGGCTCTCTTGTTCAGTTGAGACATAAGGACATAAATTTTTATAATCCTTGGCAGTAAGCTGTTTTGAAAAATCGCTAATCTTTTCCACTTCCTTTGCCAGTTGTCAAAACTATCATGATAATAACTTACTGTATTAAAGAAGGTTAATTTTATAGTTAAAATTCCAGGCTAGAACTCGGGAGATATGTTTCCATTACTTCTGCTGTGGAATGCTCACATGGATTTAGGGTAAGTTGCTTAATCTCTTTGCCTCGTTTTCTTCAGCTGTAGATGAGAGAAGGACCTAGTTTTTATATTCTCAGACGAACATTGGATTTACCTATCAGTTGGGGCATAGGAACAATATAAATATAAATATAATGGCCAGACTTCGTGAACGAAGATCTGTGGAAGGTCTTTGTACGCCTTCCAGCCTGCGCATTGGATTTATTTTAGGTGGGACACAGTGCGCGCAGAACTGAGCCCACCCTTTAATCCTGAGGTTCATCTGCCAGGGCCAAGCGAGCTTGGACAGTGGCAGCGAGGTCCTCAGGACGTAGGTGGATGCCTTACAGGGCTAACGGGCTCCACCTGCCCGGGGAGTGTCCCCGACCGGGAATCGAACCCGGGCCTCGGCAGTTACAGTGCCGTATCCTTAACCACTAGACCACCAGGGGCTATAGGAACAATACTGCAGTACAAAAAGAATAATTTGTCTTGAAAGAAAATCTAGTTTAAACAGTGAACTTCTGTTTTTACTGTCCTAATTGGCATCTTCGCCTCAGGTAGCAATGTTGTGTTTACAGAATGTACAGTAAAGAGAGCCCCTATGTTGCTTCGTGTAATTTCACTTTAGCTTTTTTAAGTCTTATCTTGTAATTGCTGTTCTGTGAGATTAACTGAACAGTAGATTTATAATATTTAAATATTACAAATCTGAACCTTTTCCCCCCTGCTTTCCATAAAAACATGGAGTGAAACTGGTACTGTGGATTATTTGAGGGAATTTTAGTAATTAGAATTGCATGAGAATTCAGGCTTCTGAGCTGTCATCTGTTCCATTCCCTTCCCAAGTACCGGAGGTTTCAGTAGCTTCAGATTTCACAGTTGCCTTAAATATCTGACTTATTCTGACAAGAGATCTTGAAGATAAATTCTGGGGTCAAATTTTGCAGTCCTGCCTGTGTCTGGACAGTTTTTCTGCTTCTGCAGAGCAGAATTTGGCCCTCGTGTGGAGTCTAATCTTTCATGTCCTTCTCATGCAAATGAGCTCGGCTGACTGCAGTGGATCTGCTTGTTCTAACTAGGGCCGAGTTGCAGCCACGCATCTTTAGGCTGTGAGTCCCAAGCTACAGGGTTTGGGGTTTCTCTTATATACACTGGATACGAAGTTTGTGGGTGTTGGCATTCTCACAGAACCATTTGGGGGGAAAAAAAAGGAGAATGTTTTGAAAGAGAAGTGATTGGAAGTATGAAAGCTGTTTGTGAGTTGCATGAAGGTAGTCACCTATAGCCCACACAAGTATGGCAGTATAACTACAGCTTTGTGAACTTTGAAAACGCTGTTTTAGTTGCTAACGTTACTATGGTGAAGTATGTCTGTATAGTGTGGTTTGTGCTGTTTGGTTATTGAGAGTGCCAGTACAGGTTTTGGGTATAAATAAGATACTTGGGAAGGAAAGCTGTGCATCCCACTCCTGAAACTGGAGCAATGGATATTTGTGTAGAAGAGCAACATGACACAAATGCTTGATTTTGTTTGTGCAAATGAGAAGGCCTTTGTGATGCAAAGTAGCATCCTGAAAAGGCAAATGTGCTATTTTGGTTGTAAATATCCCAACTAAACACTGCAGTAATTGCAAGCAGAGCTTGGCATTTTTCCTCTCTATTCTCTTCATCGTTATATTTTAACAAGTTCTCATGAGACTATTAAAACGTCTTAGTTTTTGGAACATGTGGCCATGGGGGGATAACTCTGTCTACAGATGCAGTGGGTTGGCAGCTTGATTTTGCATGTCTTTTCATTTCCCTCCAGATCCTGTGACCCGGTGTAACCTTTGGTCTCCCTCTGAAGGCCAGGGTGAAGGAAGTATGAGCAGGTGACTGATGATCACTGTCAATACAGCCTGCAGACAATATGGGAATTACTTTAGCAGTCTCCCACTCCCTTGCGCTCCCCCCATCCTCTCTTAAATCAACAAATGCAAATAGCAGCCTCCTCATTTGCTGCTATCTCCAGGAGGCTGCCCAGGCAGCATGGGCTTTGTTGCAGTCCTGCCTATTCAAAAAAGCAGCTTCAGCCGTAGGCAGAAGGAAAAATACCAGTGGGACCTGATCCCCCCACTTAATGGTTAATGCTGCTAATATTTGCTCCTCTGGCGTACACAGGTAGGAAGATGCTGAGATAAGGTAGTACTTGATTCGTGTGGTTGAGTAGTGCAACCTGAAGTGGTTGGAGCTGATTGCATTGTTGCTCTTTGTCCAGTAAATGTCCTTCTGGAAGGGAATAGGGACTATCCAGCGTCCCAAAACTCATACCTGTGGTCCTAGAACCTGTTGACTTGAAAGTAGCTGTGTGTTTAACATTATTTGTGTCTTTACTATGCAAGAACAGGAATGCATTTGCTAGATTGCAGTACAGGCAGAGGCACAAAGAATTTGTTAAACATTTCTTTACAAGGTCATGATCGTTTTGTTAAATGCATAGTTGTGTTGTAAAAGTAAATAGCTGCATTTTATATTGTTGTAAGCATAATACAGGGCACAATAGGTATTACTGTATTGTATAGCATACAGTTGATACTGTTTTGCTTTCCAGACATACAGCTTAACATGAGTTGCCTTTCAGCAATTCAGGGACATAAGAGTAATGCTGTGCCAGCATTTGGTTAAAATTCTGTTCATCTTATTTTAAGCTATCATTGCATATGAAAATACATTTTGGCATACATAAATAAAAGGAAAGTGATCGCTTTGCACATCCAGAAGGTGGTCCTTCTCAGATACCTAGGGAATATCATGTCTGTATTTGATGTATTAGGATTGCAAACAGCTATAATGAAGAGATTTCTTCCGAACTGCCATTTAGGAATATTAGATTAGTAACCGAATCAGGCAAATAGCAATGTATGTAAATGTTCCTACAGCTCTAGAAATGTGTGTCAGGAGTACTTGCATTTTTAAGAAGTCTGGGCACAGTATGTATTTCATCTTACTGTGACATTTTCTTTTGCAAATACTTAATACAGTTAACTCCTAAGTAAAAATACAGAGTTAAAGTAACATGCTTTTAAGTTTAAGTGCTGGACTGTTGAGTATCACTCGGAGAGCTAGACATTAAAACTGTTACTCAGTCTTTATATATGTTATTTTCTTTAGATCTCATTTCAAATTTGTGGTTTATTTTGTGGTTTACTTTGTTACTGGAAAGCCTCAACATACTAATCTTTTCGGAGAAGAAATATTCCAAAATCACGAAAATCCAGAAGTAGCAGCCCCTTGTGCTCCACTTCCAGTCTGCATTAGTGCTTTGAATCAGGCACTGGCGACTGACGTAGTTAAAGCTTGCTTGAACACTAATTGGCAATACTTGTAAGTTATGACACGTTAGGTTCATAGTATTTAAGGTTATGGTAAATCACTTGAGTTTCACCATCAGCAAGATTCAAAGGCTGTAGTAGGAGCAGTGCGATACTAGAAAGCTGTCTAATTTTAAGCATAAAGGCATAAATATGGTACATGTTTCTTTATCATACTTCTCAACAAGGGTGGTTTGATGTCACAAAATTTCCTATTTTCGTCTTCTGCTTACCTGTTCCACAACTTGTAAAATAGGTCTGCCTGTCAGCAAGCAGGGTAACAAAATGGAGTATTTGTTGACCTTCTGGACTTAGTATTTGGGTTTTTTTGGCCACAGGTGCCACTATAGCATGGTCTAGTATGTCTTTTCAGTGAGGATATGTTCATGTATGTAGGTTCTGTTTGGCATCCTTTTGGTGTTTTAATCTGTCCATTGGATAGGAAATAGATGAAATAAAATCATCGTTGTTATTTCAGAGAAGAGTGAATTGGATGGAAAAGACTCCTAACTAGGAAGTTCTATTCAGTGAAATCTGATCACGTCCTGCAGCTTCACATCAGATTATAATGCAGTCATATCATATACATATTGAATCATATGCAAGTGGATATCTATTGGGATCCCATATTGAATTTGTGTTGGGATGGGAGATTCACCTGTTTCATGGGAGAAAACCACTTCAATATAAAGATGATATAAAATATAAATATAAATATAAAATATAAAAATTATACTTTGTGTTTGATTTTTGGAAGTCCTTCTTCCAAGTGGTTCGAGGCAGAAATATCTGGGTAAAGTTACGTGACCTTAACTTTCTAAACTGGTGTCTCAGAAAAATGCTCATTAATGACTTTTAACCTGTCGTCAGTTTTTCTTGTCAGTGGGCTGATTTTCTTTGCTGCACAGAATTGTTTCGTAGTGCCCTAGGAGTTGTTGCCATGTCTTACAATTGTGAAAACTACTCTTAGAGGAAAAGGGATGTCTTACAGGCTGTATAGTTTGTGGCCTTCTTGATGGAGGCCTTCTTGATGAATGGCACTTTATAAATATCATAATTAAATTATGGGAAGCATTTATAAGGTGAGTGAATTAATTATTTTTTCTTCCCCCCCAATTTTTATTTGAATGTTTTTTTCTTAGGAAAGTTCCTCTAAAAGAATGGGTACAAGGAGTTCTCTCTTTGGCTCAATAGAGCTACATAGTTTCATGCCAACCACTTAAGTTCAAAATACAAAGTATATTTATTTTACAATGTAAATTGTGCAGTACACTTTTCTTTTTTTAAGCCTTTCTTAGAAAAGTTGCTTTCCATTGTTCATTTTGAGGTTTTCCCCCCTTCCCTTTTGTTTTTGTTTTTCCTCAGTTTCCATTACAAAGAGCAGTGCAAAAATCCAATCTTCCCCTTCCAAAGTGACCCGGCGTTCAATGCAGTCTCCACAGAAATCTGCTCCAGTACCAGCACAGCGAGGCAGGAAACCAGGTCGGGGCAAACCCCCTGGACAGTCTGCAGTCCCCAAGAAGGGCCGATCTCCTAAAAATATTCCCCTGACAAAAAGCACCTCTCATACTGAAAATCTTAAAACAAGGAAAAAAAGTTTAAAACCTGGAAAAAAGGTTAGTCCTTATCTACTACTTTACTTTATATTGCAAAATTTTGGAGTAAGTTTTTTTATTATTATTATTAAATTTTCTGTCTTCTCTTCAGCCTTCAGGGCTTTACCATTTTCAGCAACTGATAACAAGAAAAAATCTAGAATAACTATCCCATAATATTTCGGTGTAAGAGTCTGTGGATTATTTTGTTCCCAAACAAGATTAGTAATTTATTTATGGTTGAGGAGTTGGTGTTGAAAAATGCTATTCTGGAATAGCCATTCCCAGTAAAATTACAAGAGCCAGGAAAGCCTTTAAGCTTTTTAGTCTGAGTTAGTTTGTTACTGAACCATATATATAGCATATACATTTGTTTTGTTTTGGGTTTAGAAACAAAAGAATTAAGAACAGTGAGGGCTTTGTTGCATAATTTAGGCTTTTTAAGCATACAGCTGGATTTGCCAAATGAATCTCATGGATACTCCCTAATCCAAGAGATACTGCATGAAGCACAAAGCTCTTTCAGGCAAAGCATTTCCCCAGGTGTGGGCTTAATTCTGCCCTGGTCTGAAAGACATGATGCCTTTCTGCCTTTCTCCCTGCCAGCCTGAGTCAGATCTGGAGTGTCAGCAGCTGCCTCCAGCTTCACCTCCACTGGAGCTGTTTGATCAGGTACACACTGACTGGCACTGCTGTACCCTCTTTCCACTTCCCGCTCCCATATGACACCAGTGCTGGTGGGTAAACTGAGTGAGATAGTTCTGGGAGCTCAGCTGGGAGACAACTAGCACAAAATCCATCCCTCTTATTTCCTTCTTTGTCTGCTCCACCCCAAAAAAGCACAAGTGCTACAGCTGCTGCAAGGAAGAATAGGATCACAGCAGGGCAGATTTTGGGCAATTTGGATTGCTGTGGAACTACGACCTATTTTCTGAGGCGTGCTCACGCACAGCAGGCTGTCAAAGAGGAGTAGCAATCCTGCAGTGGCTTTCCTCAGGCAATTTACTCCTTCCTTCTTTGCGTTAGCACGAGTGGGGAGGTGGGGAACATTGTTTTTTCTGTGTTGTTTTTTTTTTTTTAATGTGTGTGTGTTCATTACCCCCCCCGCCCAAAGATTCAAAAAGTAGAACTTTTGGGGCTTTTCTCCTTCAGTCTGTATCAGTGTGGGCTGTGGGATCTGTTGCTAGTGATGTGAAGTAATGTCACAGGTGAGAATTCTCCTTTCAGTGATAGTGCTGATCGGTGTAAAGTGCTAGTGAAGTAACATTATTAGAGCGTAACCAGAACTCTCTAGTACAAAACTGGAAGCATCACTTTGTTGAAATGATGACCACAAGATAAGAAATGATCTTGGGGACCAGAAATTGAAAGCTAAGCACTGTTTTCTCTGCTGCCTGCCCCTTCCAGTCAGACATCCAAACTGGTAGGCAACTGATGGGGTTGGTCTCCAGTTTTGTTTGTCTCTTGCTTGGTGTATAAAAGTGCACAGAGGCACAGATTAAAGAGGAGAAAGGTGCTACCATCCAGCCTTAGCTAGTGGGTGGGGTGTTTTCCACAAGTCTGGGGAGGTTTTAAAGTACAGCACTGAACACTGGACTGTCAAATCTTAAGGTCTTACTCAGGTATGGCAGGATGCTCACTTTCATGTATGAATTTTGTTCTCTCTCTCATTAAAAAGAAATCGAGAGGCTTTATCTATCTTTTGAAACAACAGTTGGAGGTATCTTGCCCTTAGAAGAGGCTTCTGGGCTCTAAACACTGAATGTGTGAAAGTGTCTTCTTGGAGCACTGCATTTGACACCTGGTCTGTGTGAGGAACTTGGGGGGAACTGATGGAGAATGGAGGTTACTGCTGACACTCCCTGTCTTGAGGCAGTGAATCTGAGGTGCATAGTGAAATCTGTGCACTGCTGATTTCCTCTGTGGGACCAGGCAACAGTTAGTTCTGCAAAATCTAAGTTTGTTGTATTTAATTTGGGAGTTTTACTACATTAACTTTTGCATTAAAAACTTGAAAAATTAGCTCTTTTTGAGAATTCACAGAAGGTTGTTATTGCTTTGGTACATGGTTAAATTGCTAAGATGTTATACATATGTGCAAGCTTTTCTTTGGACTATTACACCTGTTAGCATAAGGGTAAAGAGGGGAAATGGAGCTTTGTGGGAATTGTGCACAGACAGGGTGTATCTGACATGGAGTGCCTTACAACCTCACAGGACATATGCAAATGGTATGTGCCTAGAGATTTGAAAGTGCTTTTTTTTCTTCCTTTTTTTCTTCTCCCCCAAGACTGATCAAAAAAAAATTCCTCCGGGTTTTAGAATGAATAACTGTGCTTCAAGTGTGAGCGGGCTGTGTAGTATTTCAAAACCTCTCTGTTTAGGGAGATTGGTCTATGCCTGTTACTCTGTAGAGTTGTCTGAATTTCATTGCCCTTTTTGGTTTGTTATGCTGCAATGTTTATCATTGTGCAGATATTAGCTTTTATTATACAGCTAGGAATGTTGAACTCTTGCATCGTTTTTCTCCTTTATTTAAATTTTTTTCTAAGCTTCCCTGCAAGCATGAGATGAATGCTGGATTTTGTTTTCCATTTGTTTCTCACAGTTTGCACTGTATGTTTTTACTTTGTCATAATGAAGAAGAAACCTCTTTACATCTCTTTCATTATATTTTAAAAGTACACTTTACATAACAGTGCAGAGAATTCCTTTCAGAATTTCTTGAGGAAGCACCTTGATCTGAATGTGCGTAACAGCCCTAAATTCAGCCCCACAAAAAAAGAGTTTTTAAGTGTCAGGGTA
The DNA here is from genome assembly GCA_013397135.1 of Pachyramphus minor. NCBI lineage: Eukaryota > Metazoa > Chordata > Aves > Passeriformes > Tyrannidae > Pachyramphus > Pachyramphus minor. The sequence continues at coordinate 2,651,180 of VYXB01010567.1, forward strand.
AAGCCAGTGAAGTTGTCCCAGTGGTACCAGACTGTGAGCAGTGCTCTCTGCATGCAGACAGAGCTGGCAGGGGCCAGCCAGTGACAGCCAGACCAAGGAAACGTGCTGAGCCCTGCTGGGAACATGGCCTGCCTTGTGAAATCGTGGTTTTGGGCTCACAGCTTGCTGCTTCTCAGTGTGGTTTACAAAATGAGAGCCTCAGCTGATCAAGTGTAACTTGCTGTGTTTCCTTCTGAGGGAGAAGGTAGGAAATGTCCAGCTGGCCGCACCACACTTGTGTGTTAGTGTGGAGAGTGAATGCTTCTTCTTAGTTTAGTGTTTGTATTTTGTTTTCATGGCTATATTTTTCCCATTTCCTCATTGTTCTCCTTGACTTGACCACCTGTGTTTTCCAGTGTGGTGATGGAGAACTGCTGCCCCTGCTCCAGAGGGCCTTAAGGAATATTAGATTTCAGATCAAAAGCTTAATCTTCACAAGTCCGTTTTTGTTCTCTGTATTAAGGATGGAGAGAGACCTTTCTGTCACCCAGTGTTAAGACACATAGGCAATTCCTGACAAGTAATACATCACTACTTGGTTCTGTTACTAGGTGAGAGAATGAGAATTTAATCTGTTCTCATGTGAGAATAAGCAGTGAAGGGAGAAGTGATCAACTCTGATTTATTCTTTATTTAATTTTCAAGTATTTTCACAGTATGTCAAACCACATTAAAAAGGTCTTCCTTGTGCACATCTCTTTTCTAAACCTCAGTCCGAACCAAATTACAGCAAAATTCTCCTTCTCTCAGGTGGAAAAGATAATGCACACTGACCAAATTCGGAATCTCTGTGCTGCAAACTGTGGTTGTCTGTCATATGACAAGCTTCAAATAAGTTTGGTTTGGGAAAGGGAAAGGTTTTGGCAACAACATGACTGGATGTCAGGTTTATTTGATATCTTGCATGAAGCACCAATCCTTGAAAGTGGTTACTTGAGAATTCCAACTCCTTCAAAACAAGCTGAGGGAAAATAGAGGTGCAGTGTGATGCTGATGTTCAGATGTGACTCAGGTTTTTTTATGGCAGTATATACACAGCCCAGCTAACTTACTTGAGTTGTGATAAACCTAGGTGATTGGAAGGGCATGGACAGGAAAATAATCCAAAACACCTCTTCTGTGCTTTGTAACACTTAGAAGAGTTCATGAATTTATGTAGAAAGTTGCTCTTTTCCCACTTTTTAGGTAAAGGTGGGTTCCTTCATAATTCGTTTATCTTCCACTGCACTATTAAGGTAGCTTTAAATGCAAACTGGCAGTTTCTGGTCTTCCTTTCCACAACTTTACCTTCTCTGCTGTGTGTGATACTTGTGTATCAAGGAACCACACAGATTCATTAAGATGGTAACTGATAGCAGAAAGGTTTTGCAGACTCCTTAAAAAACATTAAACATTTTGACTTTGGTTTTTTTCTCTAAACAGAAAAAAATTTTGTCAGAACAACTGAGTCCTGCATCTCCTTCTCCTCAATCATCTCCTGAGGCGAACAATGGCACTACACAGATACATAAAGATGGAATTAGTTTGTCCGGTGCAACTGCAGCAGTTATATCCACAGGTAAAAGACAAAAAAATGTTTGAAATGGCTTCCATGTCAAGGAAAATAGCAGTGTCATTTTATGGCAAATGTGCCACAAACTTATTACTGTAAATCATTTTGCAGCTACCTTATTTTTAAAGATACTTGTAGGAACCAGAGTTAGTTTGCAGAGCTAGTATTTTGATTCCTGCATTACAGCAGTAAGTGCTGGGGCACAGGGGCTTTTGGTAGATCTGCTAGACCTGGCAGTTTGTTCCTGTCTGAAGAAGGAAACTGTACAGTTCTTTCATGTCTGTCCCACTGCCTAATGTATGAAATGGGAATAGATGTAGTTATGATATTCTGATACCATGCAGGCTGTATTGTAATATAACAAAATGGAGATTTTATCTCTGTATAGCCTTACATGAAAAGAAACAACTCTGTTAAAACCCCGTAAAGGCAGTCAGAGGGAATACATTCCTCTTTCCTCATGTTTGGGTTTTTTTTTCATCTTTTTAAATGTAATGAAATGCGTCTTGAAAAGAGTTGGCAGAAAAGAAATTAGTTAGTAGATGAACTAACCCATCGAGGGATTGGTAACTCTGTAGTGAAACAATTTGTGTGTTGTCACCTAAAATCTCAGAACTTTCTAAAAACTCCATAAATTATGCTAAATTTATTTGGGATGCCTTTTTACATTTAAAACCTGTTTTTACAATTGAAGTTGTCAGGCTCTTCTCACTTCCAATTTCAGTCATGGATGAGGGGAAAACATGTCCTTTTTTTCTAGGAAAATAAACCTTTTGGAAGGCAGTTGTTGTTGATCCCAGACAGAAGATGCTATAGAAACTCTTACTTTGATTAGTTGTACAAATAGGTTTCCTCCAATTTGCAGACATCAGAGAGTAAACAGATATGCATGAAGAAATACTTGTGGAAATACTTCAGTTTTAAAAGCCCTGGTTTTTATCTAAGCGCAAGTCATACTACAATTCAGAAAATGTCAGTCTTTTGTGTAATAGAATGTTTAGATTGTTTAATCACCACAGAGGCACATTTCTTTATTAAGCTATAATAATGTCTTGGGTGCATTTTTTGGTCATGTGGTAGTGAAGGTGAACAAGAAAAAAAAAATCATCAGTTACGTCTTTTTTCCGTGTTTTTCTGCCTTGGCAGTCTCCTTGGAAGACAATTTCACATTGTCTCTTTAAAAAGTAATTTCAGAAGTCCTATATGATTGTTCTGTACTAAGCTTTAAATCACCTTAGAGTGTTTCTAGAGAAGTGTTTATTTTATTTAGCAGAGAAGACCATGTTGCAGTGTGGAAATCATATGTGAGGGGTTTGGATCTTCTGAAGGTACAGGCCTTCTGTAGCCATTGTGTGTGTATAATGACCCTGCGTGCCTGTATATGTTGGTGCTTCAGAGTGAGCATTAGTGGTAGGTATATAACATAGGGCTCTCTTTGCTGCAGCGTCTTAAACAGGAGAAAATTTAGGCAGTAACTTGGTAAGACCAGCTTTTTAGAATTGTGTCTTGGTAAACAGGAAGAAAAAGTGGGTTTAGGACTGAGGCAGGAGAACCTTGGTAGAAGAGCACTTTATGCATACTCTGAAAGTACGTGTGCATGTTCAACTTCTTGAGTTGACCAGCACCTTTCTTCCTCGAGATTAAAACTAGAATGACACTTTGCAGTTCTGACTTGGAAACATGTCTTGGTTTCTTGGCAGTTAATAAGGCTTGTACCTTTTCAGTGTGTGTTTATGTCAACAAACATGGAAATTCTGGGCCTCACCTGGATAAGAAGAAGGTTCAGCAGCTTCCAGACCACTTTGGACCGGGTCCTGTCAATGTGGTACTTCAGCAGGCTGTGCAGGCTTGTGTGGATTGTGCCTATCAAGCCAAAACAGTCTTTGGATTTCTGAAATCTGGCCATCATGGAGGGGAAATGATAACTGGTATGTGAAGATGCTTGGTTTCTTCTGTTTCATCACTTGCTTGTGAACTATCTAAACACAGACAAGAACATATACTTGTGAAGTCCTTCACTATTGATGGTGTGTGATTTATCTCACTCTGGATTGAGTGATTTGATCAATTCTTTAAATTAGAATTTAGCAATAGCAGTGTTAAATTCCACATGCACAGTACAGTTGGGAACTTATATTAAGCAGAGCTTGTGCATCTTATTTAGCAGCTGTAGCCAAACCTTTGTCAAGTAAACTCGGTACAAGTGAAATAATGAGCTTTATTAATTCAAGTAATTTGCATAATCTTATCCATACTCGGTGTTTGTGTTCTTAATGCATGAACCAAGTGGGTGACAAGTCTCAAACTAATCTGTTTAGCTTTCAGGCAAGTGATTCCACATGTTAAAGTTGCTGCTGCTTCCCTTACCTCTTCCCCAGAACAGTAGCAGGATCTTCATCCACCTATGTCCCCTATTATGGAATAAGTTTGTTTGTATTATATTTTGATGGCAGGTCTGTAGATAAATTATCTTTATATCTGAAACTGAATAGCTAGTCTTGACATTTTTTTCCTTCAAGGCTAGAAAATATTCTATATAGCAGTTAGCACATCAATTCATAATTCCATCATTGGTGATAAAAAGACTTTGCATTACTTTAATCTCTTTAGATTAACACCAGATGTGAAAGATGATTAGTGGATTAGAGGTTCAATTAAATACTCATAAAGATGTTGCTGCATAACAGTATTTAAAGAGCAGCACCCCAACCTGTGTACAGCAGAACTACAGTATTCTTGCTCAGGCGTCCCCATGAGTTTGTTCACAAAATGAATGCTGCTTCTCAGCTGCGTAGTAAAGGTTTAATGGCATTGTATATGTGTGATTTTGAAACTGATTATTTTTGCAATATGTATGGAAGTTTGTTATATTATTAACCCCTTGTTGTACCTAATTCAGACAAGTCAATTTTCTACAGCAAAATGCGCCAAGATGTTCATTGCCAGTATTCTATTTGTGATTGTTTATCATGAAGGACTAAATCATAGGCCAGTGGAGACTCTGGGCTGTGAATGAGTAGTTGAAAATAATTATTTCAAATAGGAGAAAAAATTTCAGATTTCTCATGTAGTTGTGGTTTGTGTACATTCAAAAATTCTGTACAAAAAGGAAATATTGTTCTGCATCTGGCTTCACTCCAAGGCCTGTATTCAGAGAAATCAGCTCTGTAGCCCTGTACTTGAAGAACCTGGCGATGTAGACTGCTCCTGAAGTAGAGTCCTGGTCCAGGTGATAGTGAGCCACAAGACCCCAGCAGGTTACTGGTGTTCTTGAGCTCTTGCCTTCTCACTGGCTTGTCAAACAGGTTGCTGAGAAGCAGGTGAGCAAACACTCCCTGTCACTGTGTCAAAAATTTGTGTGTGATATATTTTGTGAACCACGAAATATGACTTAGATTAATGTAGCACATTACAGATATCCGTGAGCATGAACAATAAGGAAGAAGAGGAAAGCAACAGTAGAATAAAATGAGAAATTACAGAATGAAATTGTGAGAGTGTTTCCTTGTAGCTGTTCTTGATTTAGAGTGGTTTTGGAGGGTGGTTTGTTGTTCACATTTTGTTTGGGGTTTTTTTTAGACTGACAAGAAAAAAAAGATGTTGCAGCAGAAAATAAGAAATCTAAATCTTTTAGGGAACTGATGCTTTCATGGCAAGTTTTATACCTACTGTAGGAGGAAACTGTGCTGATGAGGACATGGATAAAATATTCTTGCTAGAATTTGTGGAACAATTAGCGGGTTCTTTTCGTTCAACTGCCAAAGAAAATAATTGTTTTGAATAAAATTGAATTTAGGATTTTTCCATCTTTTACTCAAACAAAGGCACAAACCCTTTTATTTTTGCTTTATGCATAAGGTTTCAATTCAGGCAAATATAACTGAAGGGAAATTAAAAGCTTGATTAGCAAGCCCACTACGGTGGTGATGTCAGCCCTTTTTTTCTGCCTGTAGTACAGACACTGTGTGCTTGGTGGGATGAAATAGATTGAAGCTCAGATAAATTTTCTCAAGAGAGAATTAAAATCAGACTCTCGGGTAAGTTTCATCCCTATCGTAAAAACACATTTCTCTGATAGTTTAGCTCTCAGTCTTTCTCCTGGCTTGAACCTGCTATTTAAAACACACACAATGGAAGGTAAAGAAATGAGTATGACTCCTGGGGGCTGGGATTGCACATGCAAGCTCCAGTCCCTGTTTATATATTGTTAAAGGTTGAGGTTATTGCACGTCAGAAGTACTCCTTTTAATTTTTTCCCCCTAGCATTTGTCTGGGAAGAAAGATGCTCATATTGTCCCAGCAGAGCAGACAGTTGAGCCTGTGGATCTAGATCCCACACCCTTGGTTGGAGGTTTTATGGTTGCCCTTAGGTGTTCAAAGTACAGGAGACCTGTGTTTGTGCTGAATCTTTATTTGTGGATTTTTCCCATGGAATGTTTTGCTGGGGCAGTCACAATGCCTCAGTTTCTTGCTTTATCCTCCTGACAACTTTTGAATAACATTGTTCTTTTCAATACTTCTCTTCAAAATGAGAAATTAAGGGGTATAGAAAAAGTCATTTCCCCAAAGCCATATAGAAAGATCCATAAAACTATTCTAAAGCATTTTAAATTTCTGCTGTAGCTGACTACTACCTTGCAGTAAATTTGTCAGGAGGTCAGGCTGTACTAGGTCTCACAGCCCATTTGCTCTCCAGAACTGGTTGAGTTCCAAGCAAAAATTTGCCTTTGGAGACCCCTTCCCCAAACAGGATGTAGAGGACCTTGTGTCTGAGCCACATATGGGACTGTTAATCATTAGCATTTCATTTGAACATTGGAGCCTGGAAAAATTGAACAGGCCATGGAAACACTTTGGTCCTGTAGTACTGACTCTTAAACTTCAAGCACTTGCATTGGTCAGTCTGTCATGAAAGCAGATGGGAGAGGGAGCACATTGTTGTTGATGCTAGCTGGTTAACTTGCGTTAACTCTAATCAGAAGCTTCCTTACATCAACAGTGTAAGTAATTGACACTTCAGATTTCCTAAGGAAGCCTAAAATATGCTAGGCTTGGGCATTTTCTTTGGTTTTGTGTATATTATCTGACTCTTTTGCAACATGATATGGAAATATTCCTTAATTCAGATCTGTGAATAAAAGCTTTCATGTCATTTCTGCCTTTTTTTTTTTTTTTTAAATGCATCTGCTACTGACAAAATGTGATCCTTTAAAGCTCTGCTTATCATTTGGAAACTTATGTTAACAACAGAAACTGCATGACAGGCTGAAAACCAAGAAGACAAATTGATGCATAAACCTGGTGTTCATGCCACTTCTTTTCAGCCCTTAGCTTAAGTTACAAGTTTGTTCCTGCTTTGTTGTAAAGTCTTTCTAATCAGAAGTAAATAAAAAATAGTAATTATTTATCCATATATTGGTAGTACCGAGCTTTTTCAAAACCTTAATTGCACAAACCTTTAATTTGCACAAAAATAAAAATATCAGCTGCCACAGTGTGTTTGAGGGGCAGGGAAGAAGATCAATCAAGAAAAGACACAGGCACATGTCGAGGCTCTTTGTAATCACTCAGTTTAAAAGACTGCAGATTGTTTCGTGGCTGTTGTGGTGTCTTTGCCACCTAGCTTCTGTTGAAATAAGTGGGAGCTTGACCACTATAGTGCTGACAGCAGGATAGATTTCTCTAGTGATAAAATAAATGGCAAAACGTTTCTGTAGTCAAAATTTCAATGGTAATGGATGCTAGAACATTACCACAAGTATGCTCTGTTCAGTTAGAAACTGAGAAAAAAAATCTTAAAATTGTTTGTTTCATTCCTTCTTTTTTTAAAAACATAATTGCTTGGGCTTTTTTTTTTTTTTTTTAGCAAGTATATCAAAAGGTCTTTTGTGTGCTATCTCCTGTAAATAGGTGGTGGAAAGCTTACTGTTTCATAAGGAAGCAGTGGACATTACACAAGGTTTTTGTGGTGAAGGAATAGCTGCAAGTTTTGTTATATTGGTGTGAATCCCAAATTATTTTATTAAAATCAGTTCCTGTAGAGCAAATTTAAACTGACATGGATCCAATGGAAGGTAAAATCAATCCTTTGAATGTGAATTTTTTAAACTGTTAGAACGATTATGTACTCCTCTCATGGCTTGTGTGGTTTAAATCAAATATGGATGTCCTCTTCTTTAAGTTAATGATGGTATTTTACTATGCTTCATGATGCTTGGGGTGTGACATAATCTTCTTATTCACAGCTTCCTTTGATGGGGAGAAGCATGCCATCAATCTTCCTTCTGTAAACAGTGCATCATTTGTCCTGCGCTTCTTGGAGAAGCTCTGCCACAGCCTGCAATGTGATAATCTCTTCAGTAGCCAGCCTTTCAGCCCTTACATGGGATGTGCACATAGTCCTATGGAGTATGATAGGAACAAGCCAGGTACTGTTAGTAACTTTCAAGTTGTTGGTATTTTTGAGAAATGTGGTGAACTTTATGAAATGTAATTTTTTAGTCTGTCTCTGTATGACGTGAATGGCTTGAAATTAATACGCTTCAGTTCTTAGTGGATTGGTTCCACTGTGGTAGTGCTTTGACAGTAAGGCATAGCTCATACCACATGGGCATAAATAATTTTGTTCAGCAAACTCCTCCTTGTAGGCAAGCCAGAAAACATATGTACTTTACCACTGTGATACCACTAAAAAGTTGAGCTCAAAACGTCACATTTTATTTGTTAAAAATTATGTTTGGATCATAAAATAAACTTACTGAAAGATACTTGCTGCCTGTGAGAAGGGGCTTGCCCTGAAATTCAGTCTAACCCTTCCAACATCAGCTTTTTCTTCTCTTTATTCACTTTACTCAGTGGTGACTCCAAAAATTTTCCATTCTGCTATGTACAGTCCATTCTTCTAGTAGAAAAGGTGGACTTTGCAGGTGGCTGCTTGTGAAATTTTGCGTGAGTCCAATATCTTTGCTGCACCAGGAATATAGAGTGAAGGGGAGAGGAAATGACTTGCTCAAGATCTCCCAACACATTGTTTGCAGGATGTGGTATTACAAGTCCCAGGTCCAGTCGCCAGGAGCCATAGCTGAGATAGCCTTGTTGTCAGGGCAATTTCAGGAGATTCATATTGGGAGTGAAGTTTCCTCTCAGCTGTCTGATAGCTGAGTCTGTTTTCTGGGTGCTGCTTTAGAGAATATGTTTTTTTTTTTTCTTCTTTCCAATGGAGAAATTATATTTATAATCCTATCTGTAATGTGAAAGTCATTAGTTTTAACTCTTTTCAGAAAAGTAAGTAGAGAGGTTCAAGGTAGTTCGACTTAGAAAGCTCGTATTGAAATGATTGAGGCTGTGTGACACAAGAAACTGAACTGTAACCTGGTGAGTGTCTGATGTGTGTCTTTGCTTTTGTCCCTGGACTTTGCCCATGAGCAGCTTTATGCTGGAATAGTACATGGTGACTTTCCTCTTCACAGCCAAAGAAGAAATACCTGAAAACAGGAATGCTAAACGATACTCTCAGGACTCTCCACCATATACTGCTCCTCTTTCCCCTAAGCTTCCCAGAAACGATGCTCATCCATCTGAAGGTAATTACATTATGTCAGGATTATATATGAGGATTATTTATGATTTCAGTATTTCCAGTCAAAAAGGACTGAGTACAACATATGTGTCTGGTTTGTCTCTAGCCTTTGACAGGTCAGGGTGAAAGTATGTTAATTATTGATCACTGGCACAGATTTTGCACTTAGGGAAGATCTACTGCAAGTCACAGCAGTGCTTCTCCTAAACCCACAGCCTTTTCTGCAAAGGGGCTCAGGTGACAGACGAAGCCTCCTGCTTTGTGTGCGGCTGAAAACTGATTGCCTTGAAATGGGTTAGGAGATAAATTGGAAGCAACTCTTACTCTAGGCAGGGGTCATTACGTGAGTTAAGGTGCAGCTTGATGATACGATTTAGCAGAGTTTATGGCTAGCTGCCTGTGACAGTTGTGCTGCTCCTGCTTTCCTTGCCTCCTTGTCCCTGCATTGAGTCCTAGCCCACCCCTACTCCCTTTCCCTGGCTGGTTAGTGAGCTGAACCATTGAACAAAAGCACAGAAAACATTCTGGTTAAGAGCCTGCAGTTTACTTCCCTGGAGCGACTCACTGTGGACTCAGGTGAGAACAGGGAAGAATGAAATCCAAGGTAGCTGTGGCCAGAGTAGCGGCGTAGTCTCCCTGTGGCAGCTGACTGATAGGCTGATGTTGTTTATTAATAAATAGCACTTTTATCCTGTGCTGCAGTTCAGCTGCAGTAACTGAACATGTCTAGTTTTAGTGTGCCTCAAGTGTGAAGCAAAGCCTCTAGCTTTAAACCTCAGGGAGAGAGACACAGCAAAACGGTTTTTTTATTCTGTATTTGCTACTTAACTGGTTAAGCCGTGGTAAATTTATGATATTGACTCATCCCATCTGATGATACTTTCTCTTGCTACAAGATATTTGCACATCATTTCCAAAGGCTTTTTTCAAATATGATGGGGATTAGTTATTTTTTCTCCTTTTTTTCTTTTTTTCCCCCTTTTTTTATGTGATCCTGAAGTGATTTCGTATCTATCAGCATGAGTGGGGGCAGAATAATCTCTTCTGTGCAGATTAAAAAGTCATAGGATTACAGTTAAAACATAAAAGGATATAAAATTAAAATGTTCCAAATGATAGCTTGTTATTTTGTATATATGTAGCGTATTCACATCTTTGTATTTCCTGCAGCTGTTAATATATACAGTTCTGCATTGATTATTGATTTCTGTGTCTTTCCAAAAGAAGCACTGGCTTAAATCCAGAGGTACATTGTACACCTAAGTCAGATATTTCTGGTAGGTAACATAGTAAGTGTGGAGCACTTAATTATGCTCAAATGAAGTTGTTTCATTTGGAGCAAAACTAATGTTTAAGTAGACCTGCATTATCTCGCTAGAAATTTTTCTCTAAGTAAACATGAGTGCACATTCTGCTTCTTAATCCTTGTTTGCTCGTGGATCTCTTTTACAGAGGAAGTCTTTAAAATACATTTTAAGATCACTACTTCATTGTAAAGTGCAGTGACTTGGATAAAAAATAATTAAAATAAGTGTTTTTCCATGGTTTCAAAAGTTTGAATTTGTACTCTCTGCATTTCAAGAGGCAGAGTGTTCTCTAGTGTTGTGTGTTTCCCATTAGGCCAATGTCCTCTGCTGAAAATCTGGAGGCAATTTTATGGCGGTCAGTCATGGGTTGGTTAGCAAGAAAGATCTGCCCCCGAAAAGTTCTTGTTCCATTGATGTTGTCTTAAAATAGTTGTTTTGAAATATCATTTGAAGGTGAAATGGAATAATTGTGGGAAACGGGTCTTTCAAACAGCTCGTTTTCCTTCTGATCTGCTCAGGGATATGTTTTGCAGATTTTACTGCCTTTCTTGCTCACTAGCAATTTCTTCTTTAAATTATGAAAGGTAAAGGAGGAGGGAGTGGGGAGTAACTCAGACTCCCTTCCCCTGAAAACAGAGTGTTCTTACTACTGTGTCTGATTACATCATTTTGTTGTGTATGAGACAGAACAACTGGCTTCTAATTCCCAGAACTTCAAGAAAGCAAGACATCCAGTTCCTGCTAAGGCCTTCAGTGCTTAAACATTTGAAACATAAGGCCTCTTATTGGCCTTTTATTAATCTACACAGAAATCAGGCATTCTGCAGTGAAACCTCCCATCTCTTTCCGTAGCACTGTTACTCACAACTGCTCAAAATGTTGAGGTGGGAGGAATGTGTCACTCTGTGGATTGCAAAGCTCCATTTTCTGGATGTTTGTAGAGCAGCTAGATGGATGGAATGGAAAGTGGATTGGACACTATAGTGGCTGAACACCTTCCCTGAAAAATGATGGGAAATATGCCAGCTTTCCCACCTTGTGTATGTGAGAATTTACAGTAAGATAAATTCAAATGCAAGTATCTTAGGGCAAAAAAGCAGAGTTGATCTTTCCCAAACCTATTTATTATTGTTTACTTTAGGGTATAAAACATCAGACAGAAATCTGGGATATAATTGAAATAAATACAGTTAAATTCTTTGTAATACAGTTACTTTTTAAATCTTTTTGTCTTCAGAAATCTTGAAAAAGACTATGTGAAACAATTATTTTTCAAAAAACCCCGTATGTTTGGACTCCTGTTTGTTTACTATGAAAGCTACAAAAATAGTGTTGCTGTAGCTGTTTAAAGTATCACCTCTGCCCTTTGGCTTTGGACTGAGATTTCTGTTAGTGGTTTCATTCTCTACAGCTTTAATTTTCCCTTAGTTGGCTCTCTGTTAGTTCTCTTAGTTGCCTACCTTTTAATTTTATAGTGCTCATCATTGACTACATCTCTTAAAATATTTCTGAAATTCTGTGGAATGATAGCTTTTGTTTTTAATTTTTATAAGTTGCTGCAACTACTTCTGAGAAATATAAATGAGTTTATTTTCCTGTTTGCTTTCTTTGAAAATCTTAGTAGTTTCTTCTTTGCTTTTGTGATTGAAGTTTGGCAAACTATAAAGTTTTGCAGTGGTTATTTTAGAATTATTTATATGAAAGAGAAGGATTTGTGTCCATAAAAGCTTTTTTTGTTCCACAACTATTCAATTTAGTAAACCATGTTCTACTGTCTGTTAGATAGGGAGTCCAGGAAGGCTGGGCATTCTTTAAGATGGAAATCTTAAAGGTGTGGGAGCAGACTGTCTCCAAATGCTGAAAGACAAATGCTGGAAGAAGACTGGCCTGGCTGAACATGAGCTTTGGCATGAACTCAGGGAAAAAAGGGGAGTTTATCACCTATGGAAGAAGGGGCAGGAAACTTAGGAGGACTACAAGGATGCTGTGAGGTTATTCAAGGAGAAAATTAGGAGGGCAAAACCCAGATAAAACTTCACCTGGCTACTGCTGTAAAAGGCAAGAACATTTTTTTCTTATTTTTCTCATCAATCAAAGAAGGGCTAAGGGGAATCTCCAGCCTTTATTGTATGTGGAGGGAAACAGAGTGACAAAGGTTGAGGAAAAGCCTGAAGTACTTCATGCCTCCTTTACCTCGGTCTTTAAGAGTGGTTGTTCTCCATGTATCCAGGAAGACAGCTGGACAACCTTCCTGAGCTGGAAGATGGCGGCAACCTGAACAATTCTGTGATTCAGCCTAAACAATTTCAACCTAAATAATTCTGTAGTTCTATAATCCAAGGGGAAATTGGACTGAAGTCAGTGACCTGATACAATACTTAAGACGTGCACAAGCTTTTGTGGCCATATGGGATCTACCCAGGGTACTGAGGGAGCTGGTGGAAGTGCTCACACAGCCACTTCCACGTTTTCGCTCTCTACAGCTGTGTGAAAGAAGGTTGTAGGGAGGTGGGGATTGCTATCTTCTTCCGGGTAACAAGAGAGAGGATGGGAGGAAATGGCCTCAAGTTGCACATTTAGTTTAGATTGAAGAGAAGTTTAGATTGAATATTAGGAAAAATTTCTTCACCAAAAGGGTTGTCAAGCATCAGGATAGGCTGCCCTGGGCTGTATCACCGTCTCTGGAGGTATTTAGAAAGCATGTAGATGTGGCACTCAGGGACTTGGTTTAGTGGTGAACACAGTGGTGCTGGGTTAATGGTAGGACTTGATGATCTTAGTGGTCTTTTCCAACCTAAATGAGTCTGTGATTCTATTCTGTGATTCTGTGATCTTGCCTTACTGAATTCACTAAGCAGGGAGCTGGCTCTGTGAATGCCTTTATTCCCTCTCAGGATTATGCTGGCTGAGGACCAAAATACATTTAACAGTTCTTCACTGCACTCCACTTTTAAACAGGATTCAGCAGAGAACCTGAGACCCCATGAACCAAGTTGAAAGCATGCTTGAGAAGCTTGCTGTTTCTTTTAGGAAAATACTCTTCCTTTATTTTTAATTGGGGATTTGCCCAAGAAATTCTTGAAAATTTTCATATAAGAAGGGTAGTAAAAAGCTTATTTAATGAACTTTTTTCTCAGAATATACCAGTTCTTATTCCAAAGAATATGCTACTTCACTAGCATATGTTTTATAACTTCACTAGAGTAATTTTCAAGATGGTAGTGTGGGGCTTACACTTCTGTGAACCTGTTAGCTATATTTTTCCAGCTCTTAAGTCTCCTGCCAAAGCAGCATTTGTTTCATGCAGATTTGTACATTGTGCTTCCAACTTCATTCTCGTGCTGTTGCTTGGCCTGATGAAAAAGAGAGGAGTACGTATGATTGATAGAGAATGGAGTGGTGGTCTCACTGATTTGGGATTTTTTTTTTCCCCTCACATAGCATGCTTCTCCCAAACAGACCTGAATTGGGTTAAGCAGGATTGGAATTTTCAGTAATCAATCAAACCTGGCTCCTGTCTCATGTCGCACGGGAGAGGACCCACTGAACTTTACTGATCTGGCTTAGAAACAGTATTGATAGGCTGTAAAAATTCACAAGTCTTCTGAGTGGATATTGTTTGTCTTTTGCAGAGTAGAAATTAGCTGGTAAGTTTTAAGAACTAGAATATTGTTATACTCCCTCCATGAGCTCTGATGTTTTTTGGGGGTTTTTTTGCTTGCTCCGTGTGCTCAGTAACTTACATGTACCTTTAGCTTTCCAGAGTCTGCACTTACAGACCCTGAGACCCCTCCCTGTACAAAGAGCTAAGTGTTTGTAGGTACAGCACTGTGGTCAAAATGTGTTACATCAGTGTGCTGTACAGGGCACTCACAGCCTTCTATGGCTTTACCTGTAACCTCTTCCCTCTTTAACAATGGCCCCTGTGTCTGAACCTTTTGGGATCCATAGATAAAAATTGTCCACTTGTTTTGTTTGTGAAGTTAGTGACTCCCTCTGCTGTTTAGAACAATTTAAACAATTGTTAGCTAACATAGGTTTTTTTATTTGTATTAAAAACGTCTTGCAAAATAACTGTTGCATAATATTAATGGTTAGCTTTTTAAGAAGATGTTTAAAAATAATGAAAAGTCTTGACTAAAAGTATTTGATATATCAGTATTAACACTAGACAATTTTATATAAAAAAAATTCCTTTGTCACTTCACTGTTCATAGGATTCAATAAATAGAACTGAAATGATTTATGGAAGGCTGTCTCAAACTTAACATATTAAATATTTTGCTACAAAAAAAAAGTTTTAAAAATACAGTAAGAAACCACTGATTACTTTAGGACAAGGAGCAAACTTTCAAAAGCAGTGATTGCCTCACAGGAGATTTGTTCACAGGCTTACAATCTGTCAGCATCTTCAAGAGAATGTACAAAGGTATAGTGTTCATCACTTTGAACATATTGATACTTGCTTTTTGTGTAGCAGAAACTTTGCCTATAGAGGAAAACAGCACTTCCAAAGAACACAGATTTTCTGAGGACCCTATGGATTCTGCACTTAATTCTGTAAATCCGTCAAGCCCAACCTGCCGAAATTCCACAGAGTACCGGACTGCAGGAAGTGTTGCATATTACAGAAATTCCCATCAACCAGCAACTGCTACCTCAAATTCAGCCCCAATCCTGCGCAGTCTGTCCTTGAGTTCTGCTGGGAGCAGCAGTTACTGTGAAGTCAGTAGGAATCGAATACAGAGGCGGATTGAAGGTATGCAATTACACAAAACCTTCCAAAGTATATAACTGCTTTTACTAACATACAGAGTTATGAATAAAGAACTTCTTTGCCATAGGAAAACTTGCATATGGAGTGAAACGTGCTGTTGCCAGGCATGTCAGGCTTGCTAATGTAACTGCAAATGCAGAACTTACTTTTAGAACTAATAATGCAGTGCAGGCTGGGGTGGGTCTTGCCTGCTGCACTTTCCTCTTGCTGCTGTTATAGAACCTGCAACAAGCCAGACCAGACAGGGCCTGTATGCATCTCACTTCCTGAGCATCTTATCAGCTGTTGCCATGTTGCTGAAATACAAGGATAGGGTTTCCTACTGTCTCTCCCTCTGTCTGCACGGCTTAAATTGACTTTGCCACATTCCCAGTCAATGGCATCTTGGGACCCAGGAGCCAAGTACAAGTCAAACTAATCCTTCTAGGTATGTTACAGTGCTAATGTTTGTGCTGCTGTAAATACTTGCAGTTATAGAAGGCATTTAAATACAAAAGAAACAGTTCAGAAAATAAAGCATCTTTTGTTTTAATATATTGCCAAGAATGTGTAATAAAACCCAAAAGTTAATATTAAAGTGTCTTACGTGAAATGAAATGTGTTAGTCCTGTACAGACAAATGATACTTCTTCCTTTCACAATATTTTTATATTAAAAGCTGCAAGTTCCACAACTGGACCAGATTTGAATTCACTAAAAAGGGAACCTTCAAGAATATTGAATAAGGATCCTTCCACCTGGTCGATAGAGGAAGTAGTGCGTTTTGTGAAAGAAGCTGATCCACAGGCACTGGCTCCACATGCAGAACTCTTTAGAAGACATGTATGATGCATATCCATTCCTTTTTAGTAGATTGTGTGTTACACTTGTCTGTTAAAACATAACTTTCATGTCTATCACTCTACTTACACTTTAAGGGAGAACAGACTCTACTTGTATATTAGAGGGAGGCTGAAAATTATTTTTGCACCTGAAACTCCTCCTGCAGTATATTTTCTCTGTGTTCCAGTCTTGTTAGACTAAATAGTCGGTGCTTTCCAGCATATATGGAATAATGCCAATACTGGAAGTACCCAAGTTCTAATGGCCAACATCCCTGGTAGCTCCAGAGAAGATGGTATTCTCAGGTGCAGTATGGGGCATTTGGCCCCCCCATTTTAGAGATTTAGTGTCCCGAAGTAGAGATGCTGTTATCCCTCGTTAGGTAGAACACTTGGTCACTAATACTAGAATTCAGAGAATCAATTGAAATGTTGAATTCATCTGTTTGGAAAAACAATGTGCAGGGTTTCATAAGATCTGACTAGATGTTATCTTTAGAGACAGAAACTGTGTCAGTTTGTGCTGGTTTTGATCTCCCTTGTACCTTCTTGCTGTGCTTTTCTATGGCAGGTTGCTCAGCAAAGAGCTGCTTTCTTACTTCATTGTCTATATGGCCCTCCAAAAAGAGGTTGGCTTTCTCTTTGGTAGTATTTTACCCATGTTCTGCACCAGCTCCTACTAACAGTTAAATCTCTAAGTAAGCTGGTTTGGAAGTAAAACTCAAAATAACTTTTAATAGAGATTCCTGTCTTATGTTTTATTCTTCGCTGTATAACAACAGTAAACGTCATTTGTTTTGTCAGGTTTATGTTTAAAAAAATAAGATAGAGTGGTTCTCTTTATGGTGTTTTGTGGAACTAATTGCCTGTCTACAGTATGTAATGATACTAAGAGCTTAGGACTGTCATATTTCAGCAGCTTCTCATTTTTTTTTTTAAAATCTGACTAAGTTGTCCTTGGTCTTGATCCTAACAATCTCTATGGTTTGACATGGACATAGATCTGTCTTATTTCACAGATTTAGATGGTCTATAACCCCTTCCTCTGTGTGACTGTTTGCATGCACATGCCAAAATCCTCCCACAGATGTGTTCAAGGTTCAGTGCAAGGCCTCAGTGCTTGGATCATTTAGTCTCTAACTGCACAGACCTTCCTTTGCAGCTTCTTTTTTTCCCCCTTGACCCACTAACTCTTTTCTCCCCAGTCAGTACCTAATTTTGAGGGCTGTTTGATAAATTCCTTTTATTTACTGTATTTTTTTTCTTTAACAACTCAAACACCTTAATCATACATTAAAAAATACTAAAATAAATTAAATTTCAGTGGTCATCTGTAAATATAAAGTTATACTAAGTTACTGTTTTATATATAGTAGATTTTTTTTACGACAGTATAAAGAAATATGATGTGCTTTCAAGTTTTACCACTCAACTTGTTAAAGTTATATGTTGTGTTTATTCTCTTCCTTCTGCAGGAAATTGATGGGAAGGCACTGCTCTTACTCAGGAGTGATATGATAGTGAAATATATGGGACTGAAGCTGGGGCCTGCCCTAAAGTTGTGCTACCACATTGAACG
The DNA here is from genome assembly GCA_013397135.1 of Pachyramphus minor. Lineage (NCBI taxonomy): Eukaryota > Metazoa > Chordata > Aves > Passeriformes > Tyrannidae > Pachyramphus > Pachyramphus minor. The sequence goes on from VYXB01010567.1 coordinate 2,668,834, forward strand.
GCTCAAACAAGGAAAGTACTAGACAGTGGGGGTACTGCAAATGTGTGTGTTTGTATCACACTAAGCTCTCAGGTTCACAGCCATCGCCTTTGTTTGAAACTGTTTTGCTGATATAAATAGTCTTTATTTTTTGAAAGTGCTCTCAAAATATAAAAAAGACATTCAGGATAAAAGAGGGGGAGGGGGGAATTGTATTACATTCTGGTATTTTTGTGAACTGTTTCAGAAAATTGTCAGGGCAGGACAGTTGATCATACGGGGTGTGGGCAGGTCGGGTAACAGCGCTCTCTGAATCCTGAAAAGTGTGTTCTGTGTTACAAGCTTCAGCCAATGTGTTCATATTCAGAACCAAAACAGCTGAATCCCAAAGGGAAATAGTAAAATAAACCAGGTTCGGGTGTTTAAAATTTTTGCAGTGGTGGCTATAAACTTTCATATTGCAAGAAAAACTTAAAATAGAAGATCTCATCTCTGTAGTGAATACTCTGTCTGGTCTTCCAGAAGAAAGGAAGGATTATGGAAGAGAGGGCTTAATACAAATATAAGCTTTTATAAAGTGTGATTATCAGTCCTTCAGTAAGCTATGAGGACAAATATATGGTATATTGTCAATTTATGCAGGCAATAAATATTTCTGTTTCATGGAACGGCATATTGGCTGTATAAACAGCCATTTCTGGGACAGACTGATTTCACTGGAACAATGCATCCACATCTTAAACATTCCATCTTTTTGCTCAGTTTGGCACAGTTATGTGTGTTCATGCTTTTTATATGTACATGTGTATGTGTCAGGGAAATACATACTATATATATAAAAATACATACACAGTGTACATATGTATTCATTTTTTTAATGTGTACTTTGCACTGTGCCGGAGAGAACTGTACAATTTTTTTGTTGTTTTTTTTTTTTTTACCAGTAAATGTAGCTGTGTATTACTTTCATTAGCACCTGTTTAATTTGTTCTTGGAGTCAGAAGGTGACAAACAATCAAAAGGTGTCTTTATTCATACAGGAGAAATCCCTGTACTATGCAATACGTCTGAATATTCATCCCTTAAATCTGAGCCATATATTCTGATATATTTTTGGAAAGACACATTTGGTTACTATGTTTTGGGTTTATATTTCCTATAAGGAAGTGCTACTATGTAACTGATAAACCTTTTTTTGGGGGGTAAAATTGGTGCTGTTTGTTTAAGCTGCAAGAACGAGTGGTGATAATAAAACAGTTTGTTGTCACTGCAATTGTATTATACATCAGGGAGAAGAAAATATACAGTGTAGGAAACTGAATGTAATAGTGAAACCATATATAATAGTAAAGTGATAACTGTTTGTTAGGGAAGGTGTAGTCCTAAAATGCTAGGATTTATTGTATTTCTTAATGCCTTTTTATATGAGAGCATACAGTATAAATGTATTTTTTACAAATTTCTTTTTTGAAAATGCCTCGCTTTACTAGTAGTCCGATCTCATCAGGTTTCAACAGAGATTCTGCTGCAAAATAGTGAATTTGGTGACTCACAAGTCGAAGTATTTTGTTAGTTTAAGTGACTGGAATGCAATTTTAATTCAGCAAGTTCATTTGGACTTTGAGAATTGTTTTTGTTATTACATCATTAGACATTTGACACTAAAGTTTATCTATATTGATTTGTTTTGCATATCTTTTGTGGTGCATGTGTGCTCAGATGAATAACACAGGCATGCTCTTTATAGTGAGAAAAGGTCAGAGCACTGATTGAAGAAGCGGAATATTTTATCTTTGTGTTAGAAAAATACTGACTTCTGTATGGATACACCAACAATTATGTATTAAGGAAAACATCATGCCCCACATGTTCAATATATTGTTTATACATACATATAATTGTATACTACTTCTTCCACACTTTATTGTGCTGAATTTGGTTTTTTCAGCATAAAAAGATCTCATATAATTTAAGTGGAAGTAATTGACTGAAAACAGTTTTCATTTTTTACGTTGCCTTTGGCATATAAAAAACAAAGATGTTTAAATTTTCTGTTTGGCCTTTATGGAATGACATTTTTGTACTTGGCACTGTTATGGGTATAAATATTTGTTCAAGGCTTTGTGTGCACCCATGTGCACGGGGAGTACTGTGATGTTGCTGTACCCAGATTTCTCTGTGTGCTATAGCATGAGGTTCAAGCGTTCAGAGTGTTACAGCTGAATATATTTTTTATTCTTTATTTTCAATGGGATGTTCTTATCTAGCAAGAAAAATAAAATAGTTTGTTCATTGTTGTAACTGCCCGTTTTGTTTGATGTCGTGTCTATGTGTGAGCGCTGTTTGCGTAGGCAAGGGTAGCTATCTTATCTGGCAGTTTTGGACAGTTCATGGAAACATCTGATGTAAGGAAGTTTTAATCAAAAGGGTAAAATCCTTCCAACATTGTCCATCTGAAGTGAGTAATGTTTGTACTTGTCTGTGCTTTCAAAACAACAACTTACTTAGTTATTCAGCTGTTCAGTTTTGTATATCTCATTGCAACTTACAGAATTCTCATATAACCAGTGACGGGAAGAGACTGCTGAAACTGTTTGTCCTGTGTTCAGATAAAGACATGAAATGTATTAAAGCAGTTAACAGCAACAAGTTTGAACTTGATACACTTCAAGCTTTCTTATTTCTATGATACGGAAGTCTCTTGTTTCAGTGTTTGCAGGGATCAGCCTGTGCTTGAGAAGTAACTTAGACTGGGTTAATGGTAACCTCACATCCTTCACAGGCAAATGATGGAAATTGGAAGTTGGCAGTGAAAATAGTCCAGAGGCATTTTGTGTCTGATCTCTCTCCAGAGATACTCAGTAGTGGATTTGATACACTCTATTTGATAGAGAAGACAACATGTAGTCCCTTTGTTTCTCCAAGTTGCTTTTCTATCAACATGGATTCATCTGCGTATCTGGTTCTGTATCTTTCGAGCATCTTGGAAGACAGTGCCATAACTCCTTAATTTGAAATTAAAATACTGCTGCCTGGGAGGACTAGCAGCTCTAACAAGTCTTGTTGCAGAAGACCTGTGCAATATTGGAAATAAAGAATTGCCTGTGGCAATATTGTAGGACTTTTTTACGCATATGTAGGAATGACAGTGAAAGGCAGCAACATCATGTTATGAATGTTGGCTTGGAGGATGGAGCATCTTCCCCTTTTTTGTTTGCTTTTGATAATGGCATACCCTTTTTTACTTCAGGTGGTAGGCACAGGGGCAAAGATGTATTTGTAGAAACTCTTCTTCCTTTTCAATCAGGAATATAATTTGTGAAAAGCAATATTAACCTTCTCTGTAGCTCTGACAGTTTTGTATGAGTCAGTGTGTGTGATTGTGTAAGCCATGAACATGATATGAAAATTTTGCATTTGAGTATCTCAGGTATTTCTGTAGGAGAAAATCAATCTCTGGGTAGGGATGACTAAAATCTTGAACTTTTGAACCCAGTCAGATAAAAGTTTTTAAGTGTTTCTTTGTACTTGTCTTTAACTGAAGGTGAAATTCAGAGAAATGAAACATGGGTACACTGTTGAATGAATAGTTTATCTTCTGCTGAATTCTGAGTGCTCCAGTCACCTTTTCCCATTCATGTATTAATCTAGTGGGCCAGCTTAAGGTCATGTTTTCCTTTAAATATGAGTAACTGATAAAAATCTATTCATATGTATGTATATGTGAGCCTATAATGTAAATAATTTTAAATTGTAGTGGCCTGACATACAGAACCAAGCAGTCAGAGCAGCCTGTATCCAGCCAACTTGAAACAGAGTTGTCACTCTGTTTAGGACAAATTGTGTTATCCTATTTGTCTGCTGTTTTCAGTTGGAACTTAGAGTTTGGGTTTGGTTTTTTTTTCTGTTCTGCATTATCAAAGATTGTATTAAATCTGGTGGCTTTTTCTAGACCACTTGGAAAACTCTGTGTAGTTCTCTATACCAGTTACTCTATGTAATTGTTAAAAGTCTTTGCCGTAAGTCTTAAAATAGTAACTGGAAGTAATGAGCGTATAGAAAACAATGCTACAAGGAAAACCAAAACCACTGCTCAGAATAGATGTTTTTTTTAAATTAAATATAGCAGATTTTGTATCTACAGCTTTTTGTATTTCTAGATTTTTCTGGTGTCTGTGCTGTTCTAATTAAAAGTTGAGGAGTGTATCATGGAATTAAGGACTAGTTGAGGCTGAATGGGACCTCTGTAAGTCATCTAGTTTAACCCCCTGGTCAAGCAGGACCATCTAGAGCTGGTTGCCCCAGACTGTTGCCAGATGGCTTTTGAGTATCTCCAAGGATGGAGGTTCCACAACCTCCCTGGACAGCCTGTGCCAGGGCTTGGTCAGCCTCACAGTGAAAAAGTGTTTCCTGATGTTCCAAGGGAACCTCCTGTGTTTCATTTTGTGCCTGTTGCCTCTGGTCCTGCCACTGGACACCACTTTAAGGATCCTGGCTCCATCCTCTGCACTCTCCCTTCAGGTATTTCTATGCACTGATGAGATTGCCCCTGAGCCTTTCCTTCTGCCAGCTGAACAGTTCCAGCTCTCTCAGCCTTTCCTCACAGGAGAGATGCTCTAGCCCATCATCTTTGTGGCTCATGGTCAACTTGGTGTCCACCAGGACACCCCACGTCCTTTCCTGTCAAGCTGCTTCCCAGCTGGGCAGCCTTCAGCATAGAGGTGCCTGGAGTTGTCTCCAGGTGCAGGGCTTTGCACTTGCCCTTGCTGAACTTCATGAGGCTCCTGTCAGCCCATTTCTCCCATGTGTTGATGTCCCTGTGGATGGCAGCACAGCCCTCTGATGTATCAGCCACTCCTGCTGGTTTTGTGTAATCTGCAAACTTCTGCAGGTATGCTCTGCCCATCATCCAGACCATTGGTGAAGAAGGACTGGAACCAGTAGTGATTCCTGAGGTACCTTACCCCAGTCACTGGCCTTTGACTGTACTTTGTGCCACTGAGAATCATCCTCTGGCCCCAGCCATTCAGCCAGTTTTCAATGCACCTGTCTGCTCATCCAGCCTACACATCAACATCTTGTCTGTGAGGATCTTCTCACAGCGTTCTTCCCTTTGCCACATCTTCACCGACCTGACCTTTATTTCCCCCTAACTGCTCAAGTGATAACCACTAGTGTCAGTTGTAATGGATGCATCGTTTGCCATGGCTGCATCCAACACAAAGTGAATGCGGGGGAGACAGATAACACAATAGCCAAGGGATAATTTGAGCAACATGCCCATGTAACTGCAGTGCCAGTCAAGGTCTGACTCAAGTTATGTTTAAAAGAAAGTAGGTTTTCTGGTAACTATGAAAATACAACTATCAGTAAATTATTTTATTCCATAAGTAGTGGACAGCCCAGGGAGCATTGAGCTCTCCTGCACAGCAGCAGGCAGCATGCCAGGATCTCCCCTTGAGTAGGGACACCTCTCAAGGTTACTCCTCAAAGTTGAGAGGTTCCTTGCTGCAATGGATTCTTGATAAGTGTATAGAAGCATGTTAAACTTTGAAATCTTAACTAAGGATTACATCCTTTAGATGTAAATAATTGATCAAGTCTGGGACTGAGTCTGGATCCATCGTCACCTAAACTCTCCTCTGAGAAGGAGTTTAGGATGCAAGGGGTGTCTTTCTGAACCTCATGACTCAATGGGATGGTCTCCCTGACAGTGTTGCCTGACCCTGCCCTCTATGCAGTAAATAACCAAGTGTTGCTATCAAATCTTATTAAGTCATTCTCAACTTTTTTGATCAAACTTTCATAAATCTCTGGTTTATACCAATGAAAATATTGCCACTTCTCTCTTATGAGTGAAGTGTGTCACTCTATCCCTGACAGGTCTTTTGGAAGACAGTGTCAAAGGCCTTCCTGAAGTTCAGGTAGACGATATCCACTGCTCCCCCCTCATCTACCAGGCTGCTGGTCATTTTATCATGGAAACTTAGCAAGTTGGTCAAGGATGACTTCCTCTTGGTGATGCCATGCTGGCTATTTGTGAGCATGGCTCTTTTTTCCTGAAAATGGCTTCCCGGATAGCTGCTCTATGAGTTTCCCAGGGGTGGAGGTGAGGCTGACTTACCTGTAAGTTCCCTGGGTCCTCCTCCTTGCTCTGTTTGAAGGTGAGTGACACCTCCTTTCATTCCATCTTCAGGCACTTCTCCCACTCACCACAATTAGTCAAAAATTAGGGAGAGTGGCCTCACTTTGCCGTCAACCAGCTCCCTCAGCACTCATGGCTGCATTGCATCAGGCCCCTTAGACTTAAGTTTGCCCAGTTTGCTAAGGTATTCCCTGACCCAGTCCTTTTCCACTAAGGGTCCATTGTTTTTGCTTCAGTCTTTCCCCTTGGTCTCTGGGACCTGGGATTCCTGAAGGCTGGTCTTGCTAGGAAAGGCTGAGGCGAGGCTGATATTCAGTACTTCAGCATCTTCCGCGTCCTGTGTAACAAGGTCCCCTCTCTCATTCATTGGTGGGGCCACACTTCCCCCAGTCTTCCTTTTGTCACTTATAAAGTACAGTCTATTTTAATGCAGGATCATGTAAAGAAACACATTTTAAAAGAAGTGGTTATCAGTATTTTCTTCCTTTGATTGGCTAGCTAGTTACATAATAGAGTAAAATGAATGAAGAGGTGTGAACCTCTTCTAAGTAATGAGCCTCTTCATCTCTCTGCTGCTCTTTCTGCTGAGTTGAAGCTGTGTAGAGTTAGACTGGCTTGGTTTAAAGAGGAGGGAAAAAGAAAAAAGAGACACCCTCTTGAGATCAATTTCAAAGGTCATATATTCCTCCTCTCTATTTTTATTACATGTAAAACTATGGGAGTGAGTAAAAAGTGCTCATTTGGAACTGCCTAAGAGTGATGCAGGGAGGCAGAAGCTGATTTCATGTCCGTTTTAGTGGTGAAATGATTGCTGCTTTTTTTTTCCCCAAGCCTTGATTATAATCTTTCGCTCTGTAAAGCTTACTGACTAGCCCATAATCCTGGGATTGTGTTCCCCAACTGTCAGTGTTCTGTTGTTTCAAAGGTCATGCAGAGCCATTTTGAGACTTGTTAAAATCTGAGCAGTCTGTTGTAAGCTCACTGTGTTGTGAGTCTACAACTATATATAGCCTTTTATATATATTTTAATTTTTTTTAAGGTGCAAACCTCAGGGTTGTGGGTTTTTTGTTTGGTTGTGTTTTTTTTGGTTTTTTTTTTTGTTTGTTTGTTTTTTTTTAAATAGCAAAGTATTTTGCTACTTTCTCCTCTGATGATTTGTCCTAAATAAATCTTCATTATTGTGACTGTATAGATGATGGGAATTCTATCTTTTCTTAAAATATGTCATTTCAGTGATCCAGTGGGCTTTTAAATTCCTCACTTACATAATCATGCATCGTTGTTCCTAGCAGATAATTTTGATTAGTTTTAATTTGCCCCATTTGAATCAGAATTAACTTCCACCACCTCCAGAATCTCCCAGTCCTGCTATACAAGCTGAGGAGCACAAGCTGCCTCTCCCGAGCAAACAGATTCCAGCACAAGGGGAAAGGATGATTGCATCCTATGTCGTCTGCACAGACAAATGTGAACAGATGTACAGCTTGAAGCTGGCAGAAACCCTTGCTGCCAATGGCTCCTTTGTAGTTATGACAGCTGAAAGAAAATGAATATGCCACAAAACCACCATGACAATTGCCATTACCCTGCGTTGGCTGTCCCAGCACAGAAATCAAAAGCTGAAAGACAAAGACTCATCTCCCCTTCCAGGTGGAAGCTGAGGCAATTGGCAAGACACTGGGAAAAATCTTAATGAATGGTGGCACACCTTAGAAGGTCTGGTGTTCAAATACAAGAGATCATGATTTTATTAACTTTTTCCCTTTCTTATATTTAGTGTTTTTTCAGTTGTTATGGGGGCACTGTTTCCCCAAGGATTGTGCTAATGCTGTCTAGATTACCAAGAATGGGGTTTTCAAACAGGTCTGAACTCTTCCTCCCTCAACTTCTACCTCTCCAAACCAGTGCTACAAAACAGGTAGCACTCTTATTGGAGACCATTTCGAGCTAAGGATCTTTCCATGTGCTTCTTATTCCTGCATGTCTTGAAAAATAAGAGAAGGACTCTGCAGCTCTCTTTATTTTTGATGTAAGTACCAACTGTTGCTACTGATTTCAGCCCTTGCCTGGGCACGTAGGTGGTACTTTGTTATGAACAGATGCCTCTCACTGGGCAATGCTACTCAAGTGTGGTCTATGTAGTGCTTTTCTGTCTGTCTGTCTTTTTAAAATATTGGGCAGGGAGAAATTAATAAATAAATGTTTAGTTTAGTCTGCCCTGGGTTTATGCTTGTCCTTTAGAGGTCATTGTAAGGTACTGGGACATAATTGCTTCTTAGGCTCAATGGGTAATGGTGGAGGGACTGGGGATTTTGTTGGTTGGTTGGTTTCAGTTTGGGTTTTTTTTGTTGGTTTGTGGTGTTTTTTGTTTGTTTTGTGTATTTTATTTTTTTTTAACTGACTGCTCTCCGCTGTTTGTTTACTTACAAGAGGCCGGCTCAGCCAAAGGGAGCATATTACTTTCATACATCTTTGCACTCACCATGGTATATTAATTGCAATTGCCTGGGTGGTGTTTGGCTACAGGAAATGAACAGGTTGGGGAAAGTTTAAATGTTTTGAAAGAAAACAGAAATGCAAGCCTGGGATGAGTGATAGGGTTTGTGTGCAATAAACATGGGAAGGAAAATATATGAAGAATGAAGTAATGGAAAATTAGGAAGGAGAAAACCAGGTGGATATACCAAGTTAAGCTGTTTCAGATTCAGATGAACTGACTGTTGAGTCATGACTTGTGTCTTTGACTGTGTTAAGCTGAGATTTTAAAGGGGAAAGTTAGGAATGAACATTTTTAAACCATATCAAGTGTGTGTAGTCTTTTATCTTGACATGCTTTTATGTGAAAACATGGGCTGAATCCTTGTAATTCCCAACCCAATTCTTGGGAATGAGCTCTGTCCTTAAATTGTTTCTTCTTCATTGAATGAGATGCTGCTACAAACTCCCTCTTGGTATGATTTCTTTTAATGCCAGACCTGTTTAGTCCAAGGAGGTCTTCCCTGACTGAGTTAAGGGTATGAGTGATCTGACTAGATACCAACGTCTGCTTTACAAAGAGATGAATAGCTCTCTTGTCTCTAATGGTTTTATTAAGCAGTATCTATCATGGGAGTCTTAATACACATTTCAACTTCAGCATGTGAGCTAATTCCTCACCTGTAGTGCTGGTTTTTCCACAAGTAAGCTGGAACAACCCTGTTACTTGAGTCTTTCATTGAAAGACCTAGTTGGCAGTGAGAAGGAAATGTTCAGGTCCACATTACAAGAAATGTTGTCCAAGTTCCATGTTCTACCACACAAGAGTTCTCGCTTGACAGTCCAGTTGTCCAGAATATCTAGCAAAAAAAATATCCATAGAAAATATTTCTGCTTTCTTAGATCTTGGTGGTTGCACAGAGTGCTGTGGCAAAAAGCAGACATTAAGACAAAAAGCAGACATAAGACAAAAGCACTTAAATATTCTGTTGGTCTTTTTTAACCCTATTCCGACTTCCATGTACACAAATAAAAGTGGTGCTGGGTGAGTGTGGCAGATGCATCATTGTTTTTAAGATAAAATGTGGTGACTTTGTGCCATCATGGCTGAACTGTAGAGAGTCTCTGAAGGGCAGGGACATGCTCCCTTATGCTGGACTGTGCTCTGTGACCAAGCTTTCAAAGTACTTATTTTGAAACATTTAAAAAATGAAAAAAAATCCACCCATTACCTTTATAACTGAATGTAGGTATGTTGGTTTTTGTATTTTTTCCCCCCAGTTGCCAGGAAATGGATCAGAATGGATCAGAAACCTCAAAAATTAATAGCTTTCCCATGTTTGTTGATTGGACTTTTAGGGGTTTGCTTGGGGTACATAAGTTCAGAAAGAAGAACCTCTTTGTTTTGTGTCCAGTGGCACACCTTTGGTCTGAGATGCCAGACTAGGAGAAAACATTGCCTTCAGTTCCTCAGCAAGGAAAGATGGGAACTCCATTAATGAGGATGTGGTGGGAAGGATGATATTGAAGAAATACAGCAAATGTGACCATTTTGAGACAGCTGTGGGCTAATGAATTAATGTCACTAATCCCAGGAGCAGAGGGGGGGCAATGCAAGGCTGATGCAGAGATGCAGTGTGTCTGTTACCAGCATTTCACTGGCAACATACTTCTAAACAGTGAAAACTGATGTCCCACTTGGAAAATAGTCCTTCTTTCCAAATATTTGATGAGATTGTACCCTGCTGTTTGCACTTTTAATTTTCCTGTCTTACTTAGTTTGAAAGAATCCTAATAATTTTGAGTACTGGGATATTATCTTATTATTCTAGGAGAGCTTGGCTTATATGGGCACAAAACAGTGTTAAATATTTTAGTGATTAGTAATATTTCTCCTCAAACATGAAGAAATGTTTCAGATGGTTCAACAACAGAATGGATTTTCTTAACAGGGTTGCAATACCCTGATTTTAACAACCGTGAAAAATATGTTTTCTGCACTAAAATTAGGGGGTTTGCTTGTGTGTGTAGGGCTGCCTCAGAGCACTCTGAACTGCAAACTTTATCATTAAGAGTATGTGGTATAATCTAAGAGAAATGCAACCTTAAATAAGAGGAGGGGGAAGCATTGGGAAAAAAGTGAAAGGTGGGTGAAAAAGTAAATTACACTAAATAACACTATTCACGTCACAGTGTCAGGCTGACTCCTCAGAAGGCAGGAACAGATCCCAGGCAGAGGAAAGTAAGGTCTTTGACTGAGGCCATCAGTATGTTTTTATAAACTTGAGCACAGAAAGAAACTAAAACATCTGGCACCAGGATATTATGCAATGTTGTTTTATGCTGTTTTCATTGTCTAATATTCTTCATGAGAACTGTTAACGAGTTGCTTATTGTTGTCGGCTTACTGTCCCGAGGTGCCTCTGTGAAAGTGAAGTGGCACAGAATTCCCTGAATCGCTCCCTGAGGTGCTCAGTGGACACTTTTGTGCCATCTAGTTTCCCCTGAAACCTTTCAGGTGCAAGTGTGTGAAGCTGATCCTTGAGCCCCTACGGGTCAAACCTGTGCAGGAGCGTGCAAGGTGGTGTAATCATCCTGCTGCTCTGGGAGGGCTGAGCAGAAAATGGGAAAAAGTGGTTAAAAAAGTTGGCAATGATCAGGAGGCATAGTGGCATATCAATTTGATAGCAGATAGGAGCATGGGTGGTAGGAGAGCATAGGTCACACATGTTACTTTGGGCCTGTGAGTGGCAGAAATGGCTACCTTTGCTGTTCTCCTTCCTTTTGCTGGCACCCTTCCCTGTCCCATGCTGTCAGAGCAGGAGCAGGAAGGCTGTGCTGCCTTACGTGCTCCACATGTGTGTGGTTTGATGGCTGATCTCCCCCAGCTCTCACTTCTTGGCTTGCCTTCAGCCCAAGAGAGCAAGAGACTCTCCCCGCTCAGTGCTCACCTTTCTTCCCACTCTCGCTTTCTTCCCACTCAAGCTGAGTGGCTCAGCTTGTCTAAGCTGACACCTTCTTTTTCTCTGTCTGTCAGCAGCTCCTGGCCAAGGGCCAGTGTTTTGCTTCTCCCTTTTGTTCTCTGGCTGGCTGCTTGCTGACTTCAATAAAGGTGAGATGCTAACAGGCCTGGAGGTGGATCTTGTCTCAGCTTCCATTGCCTTTCCTCTCCCTATTCTCCACCTTTTTCTAGCTCTCATAATTGCCTGTGTCTTACCTGAGTGCTTGGTGTTCTTCCAACCTAGAAACTGCCTAGTTCAGGTAAGTTCCCTGGCTGAAAAGCTGGTCATTCTTCTTTTGGACTACTTTATTTTGTTAACAGCTAACTCCATGTGCTGAAGCCTTAGCTGTGCACCCCTGGTCCTGCAGGTGTGCCTTGGGCAGCACAGGGGAAGGGGACCAGCTGTCCTGTGGAGGAAAGCTCCTGGTAGGAAAGCTGGTACATCAGAGCTCTCCTGCCTGTGAGGCTGCCATGCACTGTGACCTTCATGTGAGATACACAGCTCTGCTCCCTTCCTTGGATTCCGTTTCTGGATTCCTGCAAAGTTCCTGCCTCACAGGAACAGAGAGCAGAGGGGAAGGTAACACACCCCTGCAACGCTCTCCTCTCTCCCCCACTAATGAAAGCCCACACCCAAAGGCCAAGTCACAGGAAGCTTGGAGCCAACAAGGGGCTGCCCTTGAGGGCACAGTTCTTCTCTCCTTTTCTCTCTCCCCCTTGCATATACCCATCATTGTAAAACATCTTCCTCTTAACATTACAGCTTAATGACTTTCCCTTCAACTTCACTAGAGGTATTAATGTCTCCATTAACAGCCACCAGAAATGGAAGCTCCATATATCACAAGTGCAGCTCAGTGTCCTTATCCTCATACAGAAGTTTCAGAAGCAGTTAAAATGTAGCCCTGTAGAAAATTAATGGCCCAATATACAAAATCTGTAATTGCTGCTAGAGGCGAGGAGGAGGTGGAAGTCCTCAATCTTAGTGTAATTAAGTGCCTTGTTCTGTGGCTGCTTCTCCCCTGTGCTGATGGGATGTAGGACTTGTGCTTCACACATGAGCGGTTGGTAGGAGGCAAACGGTCCCTACTTAGCATCGTTTGCCCAGCAGAGTTAAGTACCAGGAGAAGTGCTGGTGTGTGGCTTCTCTTCCCATGGCACAGCCTTGACAGCTGTGGTTACATAAAAGGGTAGCAGGGTAGGGAGTGGGAACTGCCTTAAGCCTTCCTGGGAAGATGCTGGTCAGACTATCCCCTGTGCCGTTGCAGTTTAAGCAATGGAAGAGCCAGGTGGTGGTCTGCTCTGCTCATCCATTTCTAGTGGCGTGGCTCCAGCCCATGTTGCAGTGTGGTACTGGGGGCATTGGTGGCAACCAGCAGTGCGAGGGAGCTTGCCCGTTGTGGAGGTAGCCCCGTAAAGTCAGGGGGACTGCTCCTGGAGTGGCAGAGGGGGTTGCTAGGATAATTGGAGCCTGCTCTGGTTGTTCTCAACCCTGTTTCGGAGCGAGGATGTTGCAGTTACTCTTCCAAGAGTCTGGGGCAAGATGCTGCTGTGGCTCGTGGTCTGGTCACTGTTACAACCAGTACCAGTTGGCTTTAAACTCAATTAGTTGCCCCTAGGCATTGGGTGTTTTGACAGTGCTTGTATGGGTTTATAATGTCATAAAACCTGATTTAGCCTAATTTGTTGTCAGCATTTCTGGAGATTGTGGTCTAAATTCAGTTAAACCAGACCACTGTGTACAGAGTGGGCTGGGAGGCAGCCTCAGCATTGATGTTCCCATTAAAGGCCTGTGAGGGACAGGAGGGAAAACATGAGCACCTGCGGCCAATGTCACCAATGGGCACTGCTCTGCCTGTCCCAGGTGCCCCGTGACTGGCAGGAGGGGCAGTGGTGGACACCCTCCCTCTGCCTGCTGAGGATGCTGCAGGGAATGACACTCACACAAGGATGGCAAGGATTTGGGCAGTTGGTGCAGCAGATGCAACCACCAGTGTGAGAAGCATGTGTTTAAAAAAAATGAGAAAAGTATCCTGGGAACTTCTTTTGAACTTGCTTCTGTCAACTGAGAAATAGAAATGACAGCAGCTAATGCTGTGACTGCCTTATTTTTAAATAATCTGGTGTAGCCCTAGGGGAAAATCACATTTTCAGAAGGTTTTTGACACTCTAGAAGGGGCCCAGCTGAAACAGACAGGGACAGTGACAACTAGGATGGCCATCTCAAGGGATGTTGAAATCCTCAGCCTTTGCACTGCAATAACCAGATGACACATTTCATCAGCACAGTTTGTTGGAACAAGCAAAATAAAGTAGCAGAGTATTTTCAATTAAGAATAAAGGTATTTTAAAAAAAATACAGTCAGATGACTAAATATTAATGAATCCATCAACACTTTACGCTTTTCTGAACACTGTCAGTTCTGCCTCCTCTGGGAAAATAAAAGGCTTTAAAAATACTTAAAAAGCAAGAGTTTCACAGAATTTATTCTATCCTTATGTGAAACTCCTTCACTTTTGTATGAAGCCAGACGGCAGTGATCCTTCAGCCCAGGAATGAGAAACAACATGCCTTTCCTAACNACTAAATATTAATGAATCCATCAACACTTCACGCTTTTCTGAACACGGTCAGTTCTGCCTCCTCTGGGAAAATAAAAGGCTTTAAAAATAGTTAAAAAGCAAGAGTTTGACAGAATTTATTCTATGCTTATGTGAAAGTCCTTCACTATTGTATTAAGCCAGATGGCAATGATCCTTCAGCCTAGGAAAGAGAAACAACATGCCTTTCCTAACCTCCTAGTGCAGATGCATTTTCTGAATATTGAATTGGTGTCTCCTGCCATCAAAACTTGAAACAGATTTTGGCATGACACTGGTGCCTAAGGATGTGATTAGACTTCAGACCCTGATGCCACTTCTTTGGGCAACTTCTCGTATGAACAACGAGAACTGCAGAAACTTTTGGGAAGAGGAGTCTTGGAAGTAGATTCGATTGCAGACAGGCAAAGGAAGGCACAGCACAGCGTGTGACAGCATCCAGCTGAGGAGTTTAAAATGGCTTTTTTTATTTAGACAGTCCTGGTGCAGTGCTGGGAACTGCACTTTGAAATTATTAAAAAAACCCCCACATTTTCTACAAGTATAGCTGCAAAAAAGGCAGCGCCCACCGAAGACTGTTCTCCTGCTCTCACATTTGTCTTTCTGTCAGGATGGATTTTTACAAGTGAGCCATGTGAACTTCAAAGCCAACAGACAGTAATGCATCACCAGCTCATTTCCATACACAAGTGCAAAACCGTAACCTAGCAGAACTTTTATTTTAATTGTACATTCACATTTCTCCATTGACGTGGGCGGCTTGTACACTGCCAAGTGGTAAAGTTACACAGCTCTGCTCTTTTACGTGCATTGATTTCAGCCATCAAAGAAACTCAGAAAACTAACAATAAACAACTTTTCCATATATCTGTAGTCAGGCTGGGAAAAATTATGGGATTTTTTTTTTCCTTCCCTTCCTGCCCCTTGGCAACCAAATTCCCCTGACTTTTAGGCTTTTCTGCTTTAAATGACTGATAACATTACTTAATATTTAAGATGGTCTCCGATGGGTCTCTCACAATGAACCTGGCTTAGGTGCACACTAGTCTGTACTGCTCTCACTTCTCCAGTGGCTTGTTTGGGTGCATCGTTAGCAGCTGTTGCGACGTGCCCTTTGACAGTGCTGCAGGACAATATAATTTTTCTTAGCCTGCTATTTTTTCGTAACATTTTAGGTTCCTCACAAGTCAGTTGCGGCGCTTTACAGTTTACAGACTTTTTTTGCACAACCTTCTCTGTAGACTGAAAGCCATTCCGAAATGACAAAAAAATGCCGCAACCAATTAGCACGTACAAACATTTATTTTGAAAGTTCCATTCCGACCATTATGAAGAATTACATCATCAAAGCACTTCATGGCAGTGAAAATAGCTCTTACCCCTCTGACTCATCCGTTACTCCATTAAAGCTGCAAAATGTGCAATCTGCTTGAAAAATAGGTTGCTTTTTATTCAGTTTCCAATGAAAAGTCAAAATTTGTAACAAAAAAAAAGGAAAAAACCAAACCAACCCAGCTTATAGGGACTCTACATCCGATCCTCTCCCACTTCCCCCAAAAATAACTTACAAAGATAGTTTAAAGTTTTAAATGAGTTTAAAACCAAGTGCATCTTTTTTATTATTTTTTTTCTTCTTCTCATAATAATCTTAAAATTCTAAAAACCCATAATTTACTTTCTTGGAAAAAAGGCAGCGAGCCGTTGCTTCTTGATTGGAAGAATATGTATCTCCGGCGAGTTCATTTTCTTTAGCTTTACGCTCCTGTTTTTGACGGGTTTCCTGAGGGCCTCGGTGCTGTCCCGGGGCTCGGGTGGGCTCTTCACATCGTAGCACTGCAGCACCGAGTCCTGGGGCAGGTCCCTTTTGAAGGAAAAGTTTTTGGTGGAGACCCCCGACAGGCCCTTGATCTTGCCGCAGAAGATGGTGGGCACAGCGTCCTTGACGGAGACGATGACTTTGGCTGTCTGCGAGGTGCTGACGATTTCGATGTTGTTGCCGGCCTTGGGCTCGCAGCCCGCCCTGCCCGCCTGTTCCACCAGCCACTTCTGTGGCTGCCGCAGGAGCTCGGCTGTGCTGCTGCCCGGTGCTCTGCCCTCCGCCTTGCCCGCTGCCTCCGGGGGCTTGAAGGGGGCAGCAGGGCCGGGAAGCTTGTCCGGCATGGGGTGGGCACTGACCTCAGTGGTGGTGGTGGGGCCAGGGCCGGCCACCTCCCCATGGGGCCCCCCTGGCTTGCGACATGAGGCAAGGGACAGGTCCAAGGCCCCGTCCTCTGGCGGTGGCGGTGGTGGCAGTGTGGCCTCGCTGGCCCGAAGCACAGGTGGCCCTTTCATGGAGAGGTCCAAGGCTTCGTTCTCACCACCCATCTTGATGACAGTGTGACGGCTCAGCTGAGGGAACTCTCGTGGGTGGAGGAGTTCAAAGGGCTTCGTCTCCTCCTTCTCCAGGGGGGTCTGGGTGCCCTTGCAGGAGTGAGGGGTGAAGAGTGGTGGCTTAGGTGGGTCAGGGGCTGCCTTGGCCTCGGTGCCGTGGGGCACAGGGATGGGGACAGGGATGGGGATGGGGACAGGGACAGGCAGGGGCACGATGACAGGGTAGGGCACCAGCAGCGTGGCAGGGGGCACCAGTGGGGAGAGGGGCGAGCTGAAGGCCTGGGGTGGGAGAGTGGTGTAGTCAGGGGGCGGCTGACAGGGGGCAGAGCCCAGGGCGCCCTGTGAGGGAAACAGGTCCTGAAGGACGGCAGCAAACCCCGGAGTCTGAAAGACGGGGGGCAGGACGGATTCTTGCGTTTGGCCAGAGGGCTTGGGGTCCAGCAGCTGGGGCTGCCCAACAGGGGTGGTGGTGCCAGGGAAAAGGCCGGCGTGCAAGGGGCTGGCGGGGCAGGCAGCCCCTGGGGGCAGCACCAGGGGTGAGTTCAGGTGCTGGAAGACGTGCTGCTCCAGGAGTACGGGCAGTGGGACGGGGCCCTGGGTGGTCATGACGTAGGGGGTGGCAGCATTGGTGGCTGGCATCTGCGGGGCAGCACTGCCAGCAACCTGCAGGTGGATGGGCAGGACGACGGGGCTGTCCCCCAGGCAGATAGGCTGCAGCACAGTGGCTGCCACCTTCAGAGCCACCCCACTCTGTGACTCGGCTGGAGGCGTCAGGATGGACGGTGCAGGGACTGTCACCAGCGGGGAAAGGGCTTTCTTCATCAGGTCGGCCGAGTTGATGTTCCAGGCCTCTGCTGTGATCAGCTGGGCCACCCCATTCTCCAGCTTGTTGTTGGCCATTGCTGAGGGCGAATTGGTGACATCCATGGGCAGGTTTGGGGCATCCTTGTACAGCTCCTCCATGTCGCAGGGCTTCTCAGGCTCTGCTGGCGCCACCTCTACATCGCTGTCAGTGGGACCCGTGGCAGCTCCACACTGCCAGGAGCATCAGCACCAACATAATTTGGCCTGCAAGCCAAAAGACATATTTTAGGCACCACGTAAATCTCCTCCCTAAAATAATATTTGCAATTGCCTTTAAAGACCCCATCACCAAAGAAAAGCCATTAAACATTTCCATGCTTCAGGCTAACGTATATATAAGACAGCGTACTATATATACAGAGATGCTGGATATACATACATCCGTGAGTGTTGTGCAAAGAGTTTTGAGGGACTTGTATTTAGCCATAAACACAGATAATTTAAAAGGCCTTGAGGAATGCTTGCAGCCAAAAAAATCCTCCCAGTACGCAGCCTGAAACAAGGACTTGGGATGCCCATTCCACGTTTTTAAACAAAGCTTAATGTAATGACAGTGCTCGGCAGAGCTCAGTGACAGCACGTTGTTTTAACTCAACAGAAGCACCCAAAACAAGTATTTCTAAAAATATTTCAGCCAGAAAATATTCCACCATTGGCAAAGGGTACTTGATTCCCCTTCAATACTTGTCCCTTTTTCATCCTGCTGGGATTTACTAAAGGCAAGCAGGCGAGTGCAGCACCTCTGAAACTGCTGTGTACAGGATCTGAAAGGAGCATGACCAGGCAACAGCAAAGCAAAACCAATCCAAATCCCCAGTGTTCACCCTACCACAGAGCTAGATAGAGACCACGATAGAGACATGACCCAGGCACCTGATTCATTAAAGACCCGAAGAATAACCAAAAAAACCCACAAAACAACAACAACAAAAATAAAAGCAACTTCAAATTTATTTCGACAGCCCAAGTCTTTGTATCAACCAACCAAATGGCAACTAAACCAGAGATGGTTCTGTTCATGATTGTGGTGAAATCTGCAGCCTGCTTTCCCTAAAGATTATCACCTCCCTCCCCTTGGGAAAAGAAAAAAAAAAACGAAAACAAACCAGCAAATTAATGGTGCTGCACATCCCTTTATTTAGAAGGATAAATAATTTCTGCCCTGTGAGCTGGCGCCAGCAGACTTTACCTGGTGCAGCCCATGTATCCTCCAAAGCATGCAGCAAATCCTGCTGTAGTAATAATCACCATGGAAACTTGTCCAGTTTCAAATCTGTTACCATGGGAAAGCACTGGTGCACCCCAAATTTACATTTTTCACCTGCACATGGCTGAATTCTGCTCCCTGATGGCAAATCATGTGCCATCACTTGGCTACTCAGGCCCGTGGGAGCGAGGCACCTCCCCCTGCAGGCACCCTGGCTTTGGGATGACAGGAGATGATAGGGAGGGCAGCATCTCTCCAAAACTGGATGGGTAGAGTCCCAGCTCAGGGATGTGCCTGTGAGAGCATGCAAATAGCTCCACGGCTCTGGTGCTTATAGAAATTATTTGCTTGTGCAGACGTTTGTAAGACCAACGAACCTGCAAAGGGGACAGGGAAAAAGACAAAAAAACCCCAAACCCCACAAACAGAGGCTAAAAATGTCCAAGGCAGGGAAGCGGGAAATCTAAGTCTCTCCTGAGACTTGTAAACCCTTGGATTTGGCAGTAAAATCCTATGGTGAGCACAAGACTACCTACAGCAGAAATGCCAGGAGTTAATAGTAGAGGCTGGCTGGGTAAAATGCTAATAATTTATCAGGCGCGTTTGAGTTCTTAAAAAGGATTTTTAAAAGTAAACAGATGAGTCATTTCTTTTCCTCTCCCGCTGCTGGCTTAAGGAGAATAATTCCGGATTTTTCTCATCTCCTGAAATGTTCTGCAGAAAACACTCAAAAATATAGGGTTGAAGGGTTTTTTTGTTTGTTTCCTTTTTTCAAGCCTTGCCTGACACAGATTACAGGGAGGCAGAGATGGCCAATCATGGGAAAACATGCTTGTAAAAATAAAGTAAAAATAAAATCCTACGGTGCAAAGTGACAAGTATCAGTATAAAAAGCATGGTGCCAGTGTTGTTTTGAAAAAAAAAGAAGAGCAATTGTTTCTAAAAATAAAGACAAGGAGGAGACAGCTCAGCAGATTCAAGCTGAAAAAAAGAGACATCATCATTTCTATTAAGGAATTAAAAAGTAATTTTCTACTGCTCTTATATAATCTCTGCCTCCCTGTTTTTCAAATGACCATTTTAAACCCCTGGGTCTCTGCAGCACACACCAGCATCTTTGCTCCTCCGGCTGCTGCAGCACAGCCGACTATTTTGCACGACAATGTCTCTTCCCGATGTTTCTGTTTGCTTGAGCAGCGTGAGATCGCGGTGTTTTCACAGAGAATTAATGATCTAGCAGGGACAGGAAATTCCCCTGGCAAACCCATTTCACATTGAGAAACAGAAAAATTAAGATGAAAATTATGCTGTGTAAGAGACTTGAGGGATTAGCCTGCTGGATGGACCCATGGAGAGAGAGATCACTGCTTAAGATGAAAGTATAAAACATAATAAAATCTCCCCATTGCTGCTTTAAAAGGCGACAGGGCTGGAGGCAGAGGAAATATTGAGACAAGAGCAAGAAGAGCTCATCTATCACCATCAGACACCTTGAAGAAATGCCTGTGGGTTTGGCTGTTTTTTTTAAAGCATAGTCAAATATTGTTTTCCACACTGAATCCTCTATGTTCCTGTGAACTATAAATATATGTTGTTGAGCCCATGGTCCTACACTACCTCTGGGAGGGCCCACGGTGCAAGGGGAAGGAGACAAGAAAGGTGAAGTGCAGCCCTTGATCCAGGTTTATGGGTTTGGGGTGGGGTTTTTTCCTCCTCTCACCTTTCCTGTGTGGAATTGTACACCTGCTTCTTGAGCATGTCATCATTACAGAAAAAAAGTTAACATATATATATACACACACACTCACACACTTAAAAATATTTCCCAATCCTGCCCACAGCCTGCAGCTTGGCAGTAGCTGGCTGCCAGGTACAGTGGAGTCCCAGCACAACTTGCCTCCGGCTCCCTGTAAAGCAATTTTCAGTTTCATTTGGGAGGGAATCTCAGGGCTGCTAAACACATGTTCCACTAAACACCTATTATCAAGGTCAATAAGCAGACAGAGCGAAAAGGATCCAAGTCCCCAACCCTCAAGTGAGCAAACCTTTGAAGATCTGAGATCAAGAGACACAGGCTGAAGTTGTCCAAAGAGGTGTTTCATAGTTCCTGGACTCCTTTTTTATATACTACTTACATTGGGTACACAGTACAAAACCTTAAATCAACATGGAAGTGACTGAAACTAAAGTCAATTTTTAGTACTGGTATTAATAATGATAGCTATACTATATTTCTCCTTGAATAAAAATCAACTTGAAGTATGTGCTGGGTTTTGGGTTTTTTGGGGAGTCTTTTAAACTTGCTGCTTTACTACACATAAATGACTCAGTTATCCAGTTTTTAAAATAAGTTTCATGTCCCTAATACACACAAAAGAAGGTAATATAATCCAGTGAAAGTGCCTTAAATTTCTTCTGTCTACCATATCTCAGTGCTGGAAAAATCAATTAATTTCACTTTCCCTACTTATCTGTTTTGTATTTAATTTGATGTTTGTTTTAATTGAAAAGAAGCTTGCAATACTGAAATGAGCTCTATTGTAAATAAGCCAAGTTTTCCCATCGGGTGCTGATAAGAGTTAAGTTCATGGCACTAAGCAATGATGTGTGTATCTGTACAGGAAATGGTATCTTAGCTATACAAAATTGCCATGAAAGGCTAGTGATCACTCTAGCTTATTTTTTTATCTCCTGCTGATGGCTGTGCAAGACTTTTCTCAGGGCTGCTGGCTGCCTTCCTGTGGGGCCACAGCACAGCACCATACGCAGCTACCCCTGTGCTCTGCTTGCTCGTCTGTACCATGGCTTGTTCCTCACTATCTACATGGAATTCAAATTGTACTGTGCTCACCATGGGAAAGGACTCCGATGCTCCCTTTGTGGTATGCCTGGCTCAGTATCTCCTGGAAAAATAGGGTTTCCCTTCACTATGAACACAGTAATAAACAGAAAATTGGAAATCTGACTTAATGGGGCAGCGTGGGGACAAAATTATGGTTGGATTTGGACTTCAATGTTTTCCCAAAACTCACTGCTTGATGTCACAGATCGTCCTGTCAAAAGCAGCATGTTTTATTTTTTGCCCTGGAGAAGTCCATTAACAAGGGCTATGGTGAGAGCAGCCCTGACAGGGAAGTCCCACCACCCTTCAGGAGGCCGGCAGAGCACTTCCATGGCCTGCACGCGACCAGAGCATCACACTGGGTCCTGCACGGCCCAGTCCCCATCGGGCTGCTCCTCCCACCGCATGGCACCACATCCCATCACCCTTGATGCACCATGAAACCACACACCCAACCTGCACCCTGTTGGCACATGGGTCTCTGAAGGAGCTCAGGGTTGGGCCTGTTCACCATCAGCTGTCTCAGCAGCCGAAGCTCGACCCATGTTTCTGCATCCTTTTGCTGTAAATATGCAAGTGGGCCATGAGGACACATATTGACATAGACCAACCAATGACAAATTGCCTTCCATCCTACAAATTTTGGTCTCTATAGTTTCAGCCATACATAAAGGCTTTACCATATTATTACTCGTGTTTTGTTGCTAGAATAGGAAAAATGTATTTGAATGAACTGAGCTTTCATATACTAAATACATGGAACTGTTACTATGCAAATAACACATGGGTGGGCTCTCCCATACATGCAAACCACAGATGAGTTCAGCAATGTTTGCCTCTCACATTTCCCATTGATTCACCTATTCATTCAGGCACCTGGGACTGCCAATCCTGGCAACCCCAAATACCCTTTTAGTAGGGTAAACCTCAAGCACCAAAGGGCAAAGGAGTGACCAACTCAGAGATAATGGTGAACTTGCCTCCTCCTTGTGTTGCGCCATCTGTGGTGCTGGGATACCCGCCCCACACATCAGCTGAGTGCAGAGGCACCAGGAGGGACAGTGGGCCCTGTTCCCCTTCTGCTTGCAAAAGGGCTCTCCAAGGTAGAGGGCAGGCAGAGCAAAGGAGATCCACAGGACATTTCTTAAGGCAAGCAGGCCTTCACCCTCCTGCCAGTTCACAGCTGGACCCCAAACACAGTCCCACTGCCTCTAGAAAAGGAGTTCAATGACCACCCTTGCTCATCACAAAAGGGGAATCAATGGGGATGCACTTCTGTGTCTGCTCCAAGGGGCACCAGGGAAGCAACCTGGTTTAGCCCTACCCTTTTCTGCCTCATTCCCTTGACACAAATACCCAGCAATGCCCTGTTAAGATTTAGGAGGCGCCATTCAAAATCAACTGAGGGCAAGGAGATAAAGGCACTAGAAAGAAAGATGGGCAGGATTCATTCTGGTACCAAGCAGAGAGAGAAGGGAAGGCTACACTGGGGTTTCCCTGCCAGTATGAAAGCTACCCCTACAGCCATTTCTGCCCATCACTCTGCACATCTCCCACTCACCACACACCTACGCACTGCCCCATGTTACTTCTAACTCTATGGAAGCTACACCATGGAGGATGAGCTGGACACTGCCAAGGAGCAGTTAAAATAAGCATCTCATCAGACAATTTCAAGAGATGCCAGAGAAATAACAAGGCTCCAATGCAGCTCAAGCAACAGGTACTCTTATTTTCCACCACTGCATTATGGATCCTTCCAGGCGGGAAAGCTATTTTGTCAAGGCTTCTATCCAGGCTGTTCAGCCCTGGGGCAGTGAGAGGGAAAGGAAATCATTACAGCAGTGCAAAATAGCACATTATAGCTAGGACACTGACAATATGTATACACTGCTTCGGCACACAGCATGATCGTTCTCAAATGCAGGGACTTGACTAACTGATTGTACTCCGGTCTTTTAAATAGTTCAGTTGAATAAATACCATGGCAGTCTGCCTATTGCACAGGCTAATCACCTGCAAAGAGCATGTTAGAGTCATATATTTGCTAACTATATTGCTGTTGTCAACAGTCTGTAGTTAGCAATCCATTCCAGGGAGGAGAGAACTCACTTTTTTCTCATTTAAAAACAAATCAGAATAATTGAAAAAACCAATCCTGTCATGGGCCTGAAACCAGTGTCTTTACTCCCAAGGGCAATATATACAAGACAGACAAGAAATGCTGTGGAAGGAACAGAACATTTGCCTGACAAATTTCAACCTGTAGTGAATTTTTATATCCAATTTGAAAGCCTCACAAAACCCCCTATATTGGCAGTGGAAACTGTGACATACCCCAAGCATAAGGGAGACTGCAGTTGCCACTGTAGTACCAGATGCCTTTTCCCTTGCCTTACCTTCCCTTGCTTTCTGCTCCATTCACAAACTACCTCACTGATTGGTTGCAACACAGCACTGATGGTCTCAGCTTTTAAAAGAACCACCGCTCACAGTATATTTAGTACTACATGTAAGTCAGCATTATAAAAACATGTTACCTTGAAATTATTTGAGATTGATCTTGCTATTCCCAAATCTTCCAGTTTCTCGTATCTGCAGCATATCCCAGTTCCTGGGGTCTCTAAACTGTCATGCTTGGAGGAACCTTGCAGTAAGTTTATGAAAATAAAACCTTTCCAATGGTGGTTTATTTTTTGTCCTCAATACAGTACAGAAATGCCTGAACAGCATCAGCTCGCTTAGCCTCCAGAAAGCTGAACACATGCTTTGAGGTGGAGGCAGTACACAGAAATCTGATGTATTAAACCTGACACATGAAGGACAAATATAAATTTGCCAGCCCTAATTACTGCTGAGTCACATGCCACCTGGTTCAGAGACCCAGCAGGTGCTTCTGACTCAGTGCAGTTTTTGTGGTCCAAATTTCTGTTCCAACAGGGAAGACAAGTTACTGTTGTGGTGACTGAAGAACTACCTGTTTAAATCAGCTTTCCCTCTATGCAGCTGGCAATGTGCAGGTGTCTCCTTCCAAGGCATGATGTAGTACCTCGGGATGGGAATGTCAATGGCTCCAGCATTGTGTTGGGACAGATGTGTCAGTGCCCAGCAATCACACTCCTGCCCTGAGCACCTGGCATGGGAAGGTGCCGCCTGCACAGCCCTGGGGGAGCATCATTTCCGCAGCACTTTCCCGAAAGCCAAACTGGAAAGCTGCTTGTTCCTGAAAAAGTCCTGCTGCACCCTCCTCTCCATCTCTCAGCCCCACTGTGCACCACTCAGAATCACCGAATCACAGATGGATTGAGGCTGAAAGCAACTTCTGGAGGTTACCTGGTCCAACACCCCTGCTCAAGCAGGACCACCTAGACCTGGTTGCCCGAGACTGTTGCCAAATGGCTTTTGAGTATCTTCAAGGATGGAGGTTCCACAACCTCCCTGGACAGCCTGTGCCAGGGCTTGGTCAGCCTCACAGTGAAAAAGTGTTTCCTGATGTTCCAAGGGAACCTCCTGTGTTTCATTTTGTGCCTGTTGCCTCTGGTCCTGCCACTGGACACCACTTTAAGGATCCTGGCTCCATCCTCTGCACCCTCCCTTCAGGTATTTCTATGCACTGATGAGATTGCCCCTGAGCCTTTCCTTCTGCCAGCTGAACAGTTCCAGCTCTCTCAGCCTTTCCTCACAGGAGAGATGCTCTGGCCCATCATCTTTGTGGCTCATGGTCAACTTCGTGTCCACCAGGACACCCCAGGTCCTTTCCTGCCAAACTGCTTCCCAGCTGGGCAGCCTTCAGCATGGAGGTGCCTGGAGTTGTCTCCAGGTGCAGGGCTTTGCACTTGCCCTTGCTGAACTTCATGAGGCTCCTGTGAGCCCATTTCTCCCATGTGTTGATGTCCCTGTGGATGGCAGCACAGCCCTCTGATGTATCAGCCACTCCTGCTGGTTTTGTGTAATCTGCAAACTTCTGCAGGTATGCTCTGCCCATCATCCAGACCATTGGTGAAGAGGTTGAGCAGAACTGGACCCAGAACTGATGTCTGGAATAGTCACTGGCCTCCAGCAGGACTTTGAGCAGCTGATGTCCACCATCTAGGCCTGGCCATTCAGCCAGTTTCCAATCCACTGTCTGGTCATCCAGCCTCTGCATCAAGCAGTGTGTCTGTGAGGATCTTATGGGAGACAGTGACAAAGGCCTTCCTCAAGTCCACGATATCCACCACTGTTATCTACCAGGTTCTCCTCGCATACAGGAGGTCGGCTTCCCACAGGGAAGGCAAACTGACAGTGGTTTCAGAGTCTCAGAAAGTCTAAATTAAAATTATATGAGGGAAAAACTGAACTTCCTCTAGGGATCTGTCTTGCATCAGAACTCCTCAGATTTACTATACCTTAACCTCCACAGCTATCACACATGTTGTGCACCCATGTATTTACTTTTGTAGTAAGATCATAGGAAGAATGCAGACTCATACTAGCATTCTTAGGCTCCAAGTTCATGATTTTCCTATGGGAAAAAATATTTTCAAGAATTTTTCTTGTCATTAAATATCCCATTTAACTGATTATTCAGTATCGCTTTCAATCAAAACATTATATTCGCCAGCAAAGCAAAGAAAAATGAGCTGGTTTGAGTACACAGAGCTAAACAAAACAAACAAGAGAGCCCTTACTTTACAGTAAATTTTAAAACCCATGCATTTTGTTTTCCCAGCAATCAATACACCAATGATAACAAGAGGAAAAGAATACCAATTAAACATAATTGCCAGCCCTGCTTCCCTCAAAACCCGAAACAAAAAGCACTCAGTGTCAGCCTAATAAAATATTTGTTCCTTTCCCAGTCAAGTGCTTTATTAAACAGCCCTTAAAGCATCTCAGTTCTTACAAAGGATTTCCAAATTTGATATCAGTGAAATGACTTCAAAGCCTCATTAGTTTCCCAGTGGAGGCTTGTTCATTGCTCTGAGATACTCAGCTACTATTTTGTCCTGACTCTCACCACTGATCCCAGGCACAGATATTTCTACCACATTCACTTGATCTTTTCCAACATCCAGATGAGAAGTGGTATCAGTGTGGCAAAGGCTGTCCATCTCTTCTTGCTTATGTGAATCTGTCTTGCTCCTGGTATAAAAGACAGGACCCTGACATGGACCAGTTACCACGTCTCAGGCGACAGATTAGTGAGGTAAAATTAAAAATCAGTTCTTAAGCTGCAACAGCACTTTTGCAGGCAAAACATCTGACTTTTCCCCATTATACCAACATTTAGACTACTTTGTGTGACTCCCAACTAGCTACAGAAGTGAAGCATGACAGACTTGAGGAGTAAACCAGCCTCACCAGCTCAAATCCCATAAATGAAGCAAGGTGCCACCAGTACCACACATGCCCTGAGTGACCCAGCCCTTCAGACTCACTGCAAACCCCTTCCCATACACTCCTTACAGCATCCTCAGCTCCAGTTAAAAAACATTTTTTCTTGGTACAGACAGGGCCAGAATAGGGCTAAACTGAGCAACGCTAAGGGGACTCGCCTTAAGCTTGTCTTGCTTTCTGGACTTTCTTGAGACAGAGAGGAAGAACAAGCAGAAACCAGTTCTATTATATTTTAAAGCCATGGGGGTTAGAATAGCAAATACCAGCACTTCTGTAACTCATCTTAAATCAACTGAAAGCCACATTTTCACATAACCTCTCATCGTCCTAATATAGCCTGGTTTAAATATATAAATAACGAGCAGAAAAGAAAAACCAAGTGAAAACCTGAACCTTCCAGCTCACATATCCTTTCTGGTTCTTTACGAATGCTCGTATCTAAGAACACGGGTAAGGATGTGCATGTGATTAACCACACAAACATGTGTCACACAGCTTGCCATGGTGAGCTGAAAGGACAAACCCTCTCTCCTGCCCATAGCTCTGATGACTCTCATAGCACAGATACTGTCCCAAATGACAGGATTTAGAGATGGGCCAAAGAGCTGGGGATCAACAACACACTCCTCAACTTAGTTCCCCTTGTGGGACAGGGTCTCACATGGGAGCACAGGCAAAGATGAAGGTGCAGGAGTACTGTGGGGCTGCCTGGGGAGCAAAAGGGTAGAGGAGTCTTCCCCTCCCCCTGAACAAATGGTGGTTATTTAATACTTCATCTTTCCCCACTAGCATAAGTAACCAAATACTGCATCACCTTGCCACTTCAAGATCAAGTCTATGCTCATAGTTTCAGATTTATTAGTCTGAATCTCCTACCCCATCACTTCAATAAACCAAGCCATTTAATCAGCTACATGGCGGCTCTAATTCTCAGCAGAAAGTAAGCACATGGCAGATTTCAAGTACTCATGCACCACCCTATCTCATATGTGTGGATGGAAAAAACTTTCTAGCAAAAAATGTCCCTCATTTTTATCCTTGCAAAATATTTAACCAGCTGCAAGGATTTCGTTTAAACAAGACCGAAAACTGTAAGACTCCTGTAATGTGAGAAAAAATGCAGCATTTTTTTCTTTGAATCTCACATCCATTTACACAAGCTTTCATCACAGTGTTTGTACCAAGTGTTTCGTGGTTTGACTTTGAGGGGCAGAGAATTGACCTCTTCTCTCTGTCGTGCTGTGATGCACGAGATGTCAGATGAATTCTGACTGAATTCAAAATAACACCCAGCATGAGAGGCAGCATGACAGTGCTGATGGATGTAACGAGAAAACCTCACAACCTTTCAATGTGTTTTCACCCCCAAAGACCAATTTTGTCTTTGTAGGAGCCCCTAGACTGAACTGAAATATGCCTCTGACAGATGTCTCTGACCACAAATAATATGTAAATAACAGAAAATACTAAAAATAAGTCATGTTGCATCTCAGTGCCACTGAGGTTACTGTTGTTCAGTCAACCAGTCCAGGTTATCATAGAATCACAAGAATCACAGAAAATACTGAGTTGGAAAGAACCCATCAGGATCAAGTCCAACTCCTGGCCCTGCCTAGGACACCCTGAGAATCACACCGTGTGCCTGAGAGCATTGTCCAAATGATTCCTGAACTCTGTCAGATTTGGTGCTGTGATCTTTTCCCTGAGGGGCCTGTTACAGTGCCCCATCACCCTCTGGGTGAAGAACCTTTTCCTAATATCCAACCTAAACCTCCCCTGATTCAGTTTCATGCCATCCCCTTGAGTCCTGTCAGTGGTCACAAGAGTGAAGAGATCAGAACCTGCTCCTCCGCTTCCCCCTGTGAGGATGTTGTAGACTGCAATGAGGTCTCTCTTCAGCCTCCTCCTCTCCAGGCTGAATAGACCAAGTGACCTCAGCTGCTCCTCCTAAGGCTTCCCCTCCAGACCCTTCACCATCCCTTTGGACACTCCCTAGTAGCTTCATATCTTTCTTACATTGTGGTTCCGCAATCTGCACACAATATTCAAGGTGAGGCCTCACCAGTGCAGAGCAGAGCAGAACAATCCCCTCCCTCGACCATCTGGTGATGCTGTGCCTGATGTCCCCCTA
The DNA here is from genome assembly GCA_013397135.1 of Pachyramphus minor. Taxonomy (NCBI): domain Eukaryota; kingdom Metazoa; phylum Chordata; class Aves; order Passeriformes; family Tyrannidae; genus Pachyramphus; species Pachyramphus minor. The sequence goes on from VYXB01010567.1 coordinate 2,697,829, forward strand.
GACATGGTTGGCCCTCCTGGCTGCCAGGGCACTGCTGACTCATATTCACCTTGCTGTCAATCAGGACCCCTCAGGTGCCTTTCCATGGTACTGCTTTCCAGCATCTCATTCCCCAGTCTATACACACATCCAGGGTTACCCCATCCCAGGTCTGGAATCTGGCACTTGCCCTTGTTAAACTTCATATGGTTGGTGATTGCCCATCTCTCTAATCTGTTGAGGTCTTTCAGCAATTACAGATTCCAACAAATTGCATTACCCGTAATGCCTACAAATGCCCCACATGCACATGCATACATGAAAGCACTTCTTCTCTAGGTCCTTCTGCCTCATCCATTTGATTGTGATGTCTGATGGGCAGCAATCATTTTGGCACAAAGGGCAGACCTCAGGTTGGATTCTAGTTACCTCTGCAATCATGAGGATGAGAGGGTTCACATCTACACACACCCTCACTGAGGTGTAATGGAGCTGCCTTCTCTTTCAGTCCAGCTGCTGGCCACTACTTGTGTTTGCATCATGTGTCCATCATACTGTAGGAGCACTCATAGTCTGCCTAAGTGTGAATATTAATGTCTAATTTTACTAATTTGATGCTCCATGAACAAAGATCTTTCAGCCTGTTCAAAGCAATCTTCTCCAACTAGGTATCCCAGTTTGGACCAACACACTACTTGCAATGTGTGGAGGTGAGACTATTCCAAACTATGCCAAGACTACACAAAAAAGTAATAATGCTGTTTGTCATCAGGGATCCAGACTCAGACTACTCAGAGGAAAAGGGCTGTATTTCAGGAAATGCAGGCAGGGCAGCCAGCACTGAAAAAATAGCACTGCTATTGCAGGTAAAAGTCAATATTATTTTCCTGATTCGATGAAGAAATCAACAGGAACGTACTTTGTAGATGCGTATTGTAAGGTCAGTCCTGCCCACACTTTTCCATCAGACCTTTGCGGACAACATACATCACGATGAGTGCAGTATACCAAATTTTGTTATCATCACCTCCCCTATGTTAATGATGGCTGCATGGTTCCAGAAGAAGAGTGTGCTGCTGTAGGACATAGAGTTCCTGACATATTTAGTGCAGCATTTTTCACCAGCAATTTCCGCTGCAATGTGGGCTATTACATGTTCAGAAAACTTAGGGAAACTGCACGATGCAGAACAACAATTACATTTTTCCCAGAGACTACTATGTTAATGGATCGGCGTCATCCATCACCATAGATTGTAAGTCCTCTGGGGAACATCACCAGGCCACTCCAATAAATCTGACTGTGAGATTTCGTATTTGGCTGTTCAGCTGAGCCTTAGGAAGCAATTTAGCAACACACTCTGCAGTATGACTGTGGCTCACCTATCGTGGTGAGGTGATGTTGCTCCATGGCCATGAAGCTCTGGATGTAAGAGGTCCTTGCACGCAGGGCTGAAGCCTGGCATTAATTCCTCACATGGCCGGTTCTTCAAAGAATTGCATTTTGCTACAAGGATTGTAAACAGTGAAAGAAGAAAACTGACTGCATAACTTCATTCCCTTACCAAGAACAACAAAGAAAAGGAAATAAAAAATAAAGAAGAACACAACTAACAGAGAAAAAAGCCAAACCCAAAAAACCTGCCAGCAGACTGGTGCAGCTCTGAAGTAATTTTTTTCCTGCTGTCAATATTCTTCATTCTTCAGGCCACCTCAGCAGACAGAGCAGACTGTCTGACATGAAAATATAAGGTGATGCTCTACTAGGGAAGAACATAGCTCTCGCAAGCTCTTCCTTCAGGAAAGCCAAACAAATAACCCACAAATAAAAACCTCCATGGCTGTACCATGTCCTGGCTTATTCTTGTAATAACAAGAGGATAGGACCTGAGGCTGTTTCTCCTTCTCTCCCATGCTAATGCAAACACAGGAACAGTGTAAGAACAGGCTGAGGGGAAGATCAGCCCCATGGAAGACCTTTCGGGAGGCAATTCTGACAGAGGGAGTCTGAGGGCACTTTTGTCTCTCCTGCTTTGTGCATATTCTGTTTCAGGCAATAATATATTTTCCTGTTACACTTTTGATGTAGGTGGAGCTAACAACTTCCTTGTACAGTATGGGCGGGTGGGGTACTGCCACAGCATTGCTGCTCCCAGGCTTAACCATTTTGAGTTCTCTCTTCCCTTAGGCACCAGCTTTCACCACTCATTCCACTCTATGCCTGTCCAAAGCCATGGGTGATGCCTGTGGTTCTTCTCCCTCAGCCTGGGTATACAATGAGATTGCACCAACACCAATGCTATTCCCACTACGATAAGGCCACCACCGGACATACCCCCAGGAATGGGAACAGCCTTGGGGTGCCACCCATGCCTGTCCAACCCTCCCCATCTCCACACGCCAGCTCTTAAGCAACTCATCCAAAGGACGGCTGACCCCTTCCCACTGTTGCAGTGTGGATGCACTGGGTTTGGCCAAAGGAGCAGAGATGGAGACTGAGGGCTTGAACTACTGCATCACCAAGTACCTGTTGGTAACCCAACAGAGCCTATGAGATCAGTAAACAAGGAGGAAATAGTTTTAACTATGCAGTAATTTCAGAGAATAAAAACTGCCTATAGCCTGTATAAGTCATGAGAAACAGCACGCGCTCGTCTTGCCTCAGGCAAACCCATATGTTGGTAGCAAGCTCAGCTACAAAAATGACACCCTTCCTTTCAGAGGGAAACAGTAAGAGCACCCAAGAAGTACAAAATATTCAGTATTTTCTTGGTGGGGTGTTAGAGAAAACAACTATGCTCATTTAAGAGCCTGCTGTTGGCAAAGGGGGAGGGCAGATGCCACCTGCAAAACCTCTCCTCCATCCTGTCCAGCAGGATAGTCAGCACCTGGTCTCTACACTTACCCCCACGCTCAGGGGGTGAAGCCATTGCTGAACAGAGAGGCTGCTGCACCTTACGGTTCCTCCTGTATGCAAAATGTGGGGCTGTCCCACACTGCTCCAAGAAACTCCATGGCTCCAGCTGGGCTGTCCTGTCCAGGGATGGGTGGTCTGTTAGGTACCAAAGCAGTGCATGCCAGGGGCTCCTGGCATCCAGGGGGAGGGGGGCTCCCAGGGGACACTGCTGGCCTGTCTTTGCCTAGGATTGTGGCTGAGGGAAACCAGAGGCGTCTGCAACACGAGATACATAACATAGCAGGAACAAGCCACACCACTACAGGGGTTGCACAAGAAGCCCCAAGAGCTAAGGCAGCAACCAAGAAAAACCTATGTTTTAACTCTCTGTCACTGGATGTGCTCATGTGCCAAACTGTTGGTTGAGCTGGGTAAACATCTGGGCAGTACAAACCAAACCAGAGGAGACAGCTGTCCCCTGGCAAGCACATACCCTTTGTGACCCCAACTGAATCCTCCCCAAAAAGGTGTCATAGTCCATAGTTCAAGAAATCGAGCAGACAGCTGCTGGCCACAGCCACGCTAGGGAGAATGACCATCAGGGCAAGTGTAGGTGACCATAAACTCTGTCAAGACATGCTCCACAACAAGAAGGCACCAGAGTTGCCCTAAACTCAACATCCACAATTTTTCCAATGGGAAGGACAGGTCAGGCTGCAACAACCAACTTGCATTTCCATGTCTGACTCATACAACTAAAAAGGCCATCTTCACAGGACGCATTTTCCAGAAAACACTTCATGCAGGTTAACTCCAGTAACCTCAAGGGATGGCAGCCAGCTGTCAGCTGCTGGGTACAGCACTTGCCTCTTTTTGGCCACAGGCCCCTGGCCAGACCTCACTGGTCAGGTCAGTGCCAACACCTACAGATTCCCAGGGTATGTGGTCATGGCGAACGGGTCTTGGCACACACCCACCTTGCCACCCCCAGGCATCTTCCATGTCCAGTGGAAAGGCTCCTGCAGCATGATGTAAAAGCATGAAGAATCAATAAAATCCATTGACTTTTTGTCTGACACTAGCAATTTTATAGCTTAATGCTAACCAGAGTAAGCAGGAGAGCATGCTGCTACCAAAAATAAATTAAAGGGTGCGTGGGTCTTAGAAGATCCCAAATCACCCAGTACAATTAACACCTGGTAAACCCTGACTGGTCCTTACACTGATTCAGACCGACTTGGCCACTGCTACATGTGAAGCTTTGCAAGGACTCAGCCACTGGCACAGGCTGGCAGTGGCCAAAGGGTGGGCAGAGGAGCATCCCAGGGGTGGCAGGCACACACCACCCCGTGCTGATGGCACCAAAGCCACTGACCTGGCAGCAGCAGCAGCAGGAGTGAGCACAGTGCTGGGGGGACGCCGGCAACACGGCGCTGCTGGCCGGCTGTTTGGGTTTAGCTGTCTAAACAGGCACTGAGGGATTAGGTCCCTGCGTGTCTTCAGCACTAATTAAAGGTTGTTTATTATCCAATTGTTCCTGATAGCGTATATTTCTTCCTTGTGTAAACACAGTCAACGTCAATGCCTAAAAAAACCCGCAAAACCAAAAGTGGTGGCAAGGTCTATGTTTGAGCAAGTTATGGGGTGTGAGGGACGCCCCACAGCCTGCCCCACCAGTGCCCAGCTCTCCCTATCCAGCAGCCACAGGAATGGGTGCTTGCTGTCATTTCTTTAATTAAAACGAACCAAGAGTTTCTTCCACATTGCTTGTGACTTGGGCAATAGTTACCAGGAGAGGTTTTGGCTGCAGCATTTGCTCTCGGAGCAGCAGCAGTAACATGCCATCAGATCTGACCAAGGCAGCTGGAGCACACTCCGACAGCAGTGGGAAGTTGGTACCAGCACATCCTGGGCAGTGCTCATAGACACAAAATGTGCACCTGGAGCAACAGGCAGCATCCCCTTATTTCATCAACCAATTTTTGGGACCCTAGAGAGGGTTTACCAATACAATGTTAAACAAGGCCCTTTGGCAACATCTGTGCCCTTGAAACAGCCAGTGGAGAAGAACTGGTGTCTTCTCCAGACCTTGACTTTAGATGGGCAGTGGATACCAAGTGGGTTTGGCTGGGACTAGAGCCCAGTCTTTACACCAGAAAGCCAACAAAACTGAAAACTCAGACACCAAGGAGAACAGAAATGCAACTTATCCTCATTGCCTATATGGTCGTGATTCCGTGTGGCTGCATTCTTAAACACAGTTATCTCCTCTTTTTCAAAAGGTCTTGTCATGCTGCAAAAGGACATACATAAAAGGAAGAAGTGATTCTTTTCCATAGGTCTCTTTGTAACTTTCAAGCTTCTGACTCCAAACTAAGCAACACTTATTTCACACAGATTTATACATGTAATATAAAAAAATTAAACTATTAATTTGCTTTTAATGATATACTGCTACTTGCGATGCTTGTAAATGTATAGAATAATTTTAGTCTTTCTCTTGCTGCATCTTACAAAGGCACCATACTGTAGTTCAGTAGTTGCATTTTTAAATGTGTTTATCTGGGTCACTGCTACTTACAGCATAAGAAGATTTAGTGAAGCCAGTTTAGCATCAGTCTAGCGCAAAGGAAAAATTCTTTAATTAAAACGAAAAGAAGTATATTGTTTGGAGGGTAAAAATCTCAACATTATCACATTAAAGTGTTCAGACTGATTCAAGCAGAAAATAGATCTTTGGGCATTTCACTCAAAAGGCACTTGGGCTTCTGAGGTTTTTTTGACTCATCACAAATACCTGTAATTGGCAATTTCAGGTATAGAATAGAGAACATAGAACATTATAACATCAAGATTTTCTTTAATGGTATGACGTAAAATCAAGAATAAGAACATGATTTCCAATCATGGCAGTCTGTCTGACACACATGGAGCACTGCCATGTGCACTCCAGCTTGCCCTGAGAGGCCACACTCCTGTGCTGTGTAGTGGCTGGAGAAGGGAACCTGTTTTCATGGCACTGCTCCCACATTCTTCTACTAAGACAAATAACCCGCAAAGAAAGAAAGCAGGGAGGGGTGTTCAGAGCCCAGGAGCGGCACCAGCCTCTGCGCATTTCCAGTGGTCTTAGCTTTCCACTGTCTTGGAAAATGCCAAAATATAGGAAGAGATTGGTCAGGAAAGGCAAAGCTGCCATTCACATGGGAAATGGTGTGGGAGGCTGAATCGCCTGAACGGTTGAGCACGTCCATGTGATGCAATAACAACATCCTTTGGCATCACACTGCCCGCTGGGTGACAGGGAAGTGACTCAGAAGATGAGAGCACTTCAAAGGTTCATGGAATACTAGTTTATTTTAGCTGAAGCCTATCTATCATGGAGCAGGGAGGACTGAAAGCAGAAAGCATCCGCTCCACATCCTGTGGCTGCTGCTGGTGTGGTTCATCCCCCAGGAACAAAAGATTTCCTCCTCTTTTGCCTTTCTTCTGGTCAGTGGAGGAGGGCAGGTGGGGAAATAGCTGTCATTGCTGATGCTGAACCACAGCCAGTGGATGCCTGACACTGCACCGGAGTGGGATGAGGTGTTCAGTGCCTTCCCCAATGCAGCCCACTGTCTGCAGGACAGAAAGCCAAACAACTGTCTATCCATCAGTAGGGTATTGGTGTGATGGAAACATTAGGTTACAGCAGCTGCACCACTATGATCCGCAGTTAATTATTCCCCATATCCAAACAGCAGCAAAAAGAGGAGGAAAGGAACAAGTATGTAGTTGGNTGTGATGGAAACATTAGGTTACAGCAGCTGCACCACTATGATCCGCAGTTAATTATTCCCCATATCCAAACAGCAGCAAAAAGAGGAGGAAAGGAACAAGTATGTAGTTCTAACAGAGGGAAATAACTAAGCATAAAATATTTTTTATGTCAGAAACAGGGAGAGAGAGTGATGGATTTTCTTCAGATTACTGAAGGCAAGAAAAGGAAAGTTATAAATTCTCAAAACCACAAAGTTTTCACTTAGTTTTTTTAAACATGGTCAGTTTTTACCAGGTTTTCTGGGGTTGCTTTTTGTTTGCTTTTTTTAAGTTCCTTCAATCTATTCCTTGCTGACAGATAACACACCAGCTATGCACTGGATATGGTCATCTACAGCCTCAGTTTTTGGGGTTCTGTGTGACTGCAAGAGGTTAGCTTCTGGCACTTCAAGGCCCACTGCAGCAGAACTCAGCAGGGCCAGCTATAGATCAAGACCCCAAGGGAGCAAAAAGCTCAATATCTAGCCCCCTAGTAAGAGAGGATTTATTTCATCATACTCCTCTTTAGAGATTTATCACTTCCTTTACCTTCCTCTCTATGCACAGTGGAGAAAATCTGTTTTAAACATGTGACAGGCACAATTTCCATTACAGAGTAAATTTGGGGGATAAATGAAGAAAAAAAGGAGCTATTATTAACCCAGAGATGATGAGTGAGCATAAGTTTCTGAATATAAGTGCTGTTCAGCATATTTACAAGATCAGGTTGCCACGTCATTCTTCAGATGATCTGAGATCACTGGAACCCTTTTCCTTAGAAATACAGCCATAAGAAGCTATTAAATGTTGACTTCGGGTTTGTTCAAGTAGGTATAACTGCCTTTTCCTCAAGTGCTTTGGAAGTCTGCTGCTGGTCCTTACAGAAAAACACATTTCACCCTAACTTCAGGTCCCACAGGCTGTGAAGCCCTACATTCAGCTTGGTGGGATTTTGGTGCAAGAGCTTCAGAGAGCTCTACTGGATCAACGCCAGTGATATGGATACCTTTGCAAGCAGGTCAGACACCAACCTTAAGGAGACCATGAGCATGCCCCAAAAAGTTGAAGCAAGGAGCAAAAAGAGCAGGAAGGATGCAAAGCTCCTGACATCTGTATTGCAGAACTGTGGGGACCTCTGAGTTGTCTCCAGATCAAAGGACCACTTGATAGCAGTCACCAAATGCCTTCTAGCAGAACACCACCACCTAAGAGAGGCCACTACGCTGACACGCTTCATGACTTATTCCCAGGACTAACTGCGGAGGAAGGAAGTGGTAACACATAGAGATGTGGCACCAGCACAGGGTTTGGGGGATCCAATTCTGGGGACACACATGGTGCTGCTGGGAAAAGTGGAGATGGTGCAGAGTACAAGACACAGACAGTTCTGGGCAATAAATAAACCCAACCAAAAAAAATCCACCAAAAAACCCTACCAAAAAACCCCAAATGTACATATGACTGCTGTAGGGAAAATGAATAGGTGAATGGACGAACAAAACCTAGAGCTGCTGATCCAATGGGAAAGATGAATGAAGCTGCCAAGAATCCCAGAAATAGAGGTGGTGGAAAACTGAGTGTTAGGGAAGATGCAGAAAACAGTGACAAATAAAGAGCTGCTGTGCAGTGCCCTTAGCTTGCAGAAAGAAAATTCCTTGAGGGATGTCTACTGTATTTTTAAAATAGCTGCCAAAGATGGATCAAAAATTCCTCTGACTACAACTGAGGAGGTGATCTATTTTCATAACTCTGAAAGCTGGAGAAGAATTGGGGTGTCTTGATCATATCACAGAAAGCCAAGTCATGTAAACAGGTGTACTTGGGCAGACTATGCTCTTTTACAGACCTCCATAGGCTGATCTGGCTGTGAAGGTCTGGTCTGGATTGAATGATCAAACAAAGTGACTGGCAAGCAGTGGAGTCCCAGGGCATCTCCACGGCGTGATCTGCAGAACTGTTCTCGGCTAAAATTGCAGGAGCTGTTTGTGTGGAATGAAAATATATTAAGGACAGTGTAAGGCTCTAGAAGAAAAATATTCTATTCTCTGCCTGCAGTCCTCTCATGTACAAATCCCCTTGCACTTTGTCTTCTAGAAGGAAAGAATATTACACTGAAGCCATTCCCAAGCAATAGCATTTCTTGCAATTACCGAAAACCAACTTACAATGCATGTTGTCATTTATTAAGCCATTAAGAAATTTCTTATCATTGCCTTGAAACCACAAATTCCTGTGGCCTGCTTAGATGCAGTTTATGCTTCAAATTCTCAAATCAGCACAATAGTGAAGACTATTACAAAATGTGTGTTATGCTGCAGCCAGTAAACACCACAGAGAGCATCCCGAGATTTACACCCCAAGGTTGAATGATTTAACAGATAGCCTCCAATCTGAGAAAAAAAAATAACTAAGGAAAATGGAGTCTGAAAAACAAACAGAATACATTCTCAGCCAAAATGTAAAAGAATCTGAAAGAGCCAAAGAAGGGTCAATACAGATTTTCAATTTCATTACTTTGATTTAATAAAATTCTTTGGATAGCGTTGCTTGCTCAGTACAACCATAGAAAATGTAATGGCAAATATTGTACTGTGATTTATGGATTGAAAGGTTGTCTGATTTCATTATGCTGGTAAATATAACAGTGCAGACACCTTCTCTTGGAAAGCTATTTCTAAATTGCTACATCAATATTCAGATTCAAAATTGATATTTATCTTCTAGAGGAACAGCATATGTCTATATGTCCACATGCGCGCACACACGCATACAAACTTACACTTTTCATATTTCTCCATTTTTCAGATCACAGGAACACATTCTACAGGAATTGCTGCTTTACCCCAAACAAACCTATGCAGTTGCAAGGTGCCCAGTCTAGGACAGTTCTGCTGATTGTACCCTCTTCTCTCACTAAAATTAATTCAAGCAGAAGTACCCAGAAGGGGTTCAGTTCAATAATTTGTTATCCCAGGTCTACAAAGGTGTAACTTCATCTTCAGTTTACAATGACGTAATTGACAGATAAATCCCTGAAGCCCTAAAATAGGCAGTTCCTACACTTATGTTAACTCTACATTTTTCAGCTGGAGTAGAGCACAATAAATAATTTTTTAACTAAATTTTGCCTTTCACTCATGGTTTTGCAACAGAAGTACAAAGCAGTGTGTTAAGGCAGATTTCACGTACCAGAGCCCACATGCCACTCTCTGTGATATCCATGGGACTGGAGGCTGACAGGGAAGCAAAGGATGCAAGACAGCACCAGAGAAGGAGAGAGAGGCAGAAGTGAGGAGGCAAGGTGGCTAGAGAGGGAGAATGATGTCCCTCTGCAACCTGGTGTCCCTGCTGACCCCTGACTTGCACACCTTGTGCCACACATCCCTCCCGGCTGTCCCCAGAAGTCTTGCCTGGCCATTCATCCCTTCTTCCCCACAGCACTAAGGTGAGACTTCAGAATGGCCACCTTAGGGAGCCAAGAGAGTCAAGGTCCCACAGCAGGCATTCCACACGCTCTGCGGTGCTGGAGGAGCTGACAGCAATGGGACAGCCCTTGGGGATGCAGACCCACAAAGACAGTGGCCAACAGCACCCCTACACAGCAGGGACTCGTGTCCAGCTGGCCTGCAAGTCGTGCCTCTGGAGCACATCCTCCAGTGCCAGATCACACCACCTGCGTGCCCCAGCCCTTGGGGCAGTAAGTCTTCAGAGGGGACATCTGAAAAGGGTTGTGAGAGGATAATGGGGACAGCACTGGGGAAGCTCCAAGGAGACGGATCCATCCTCTGCAGCAAGTGGAAGAGTGAGGGCACATCTAGCCCTCATAAATAAACCAGGCCACATCCCCATTTCTGCTCGCCATTGCAGGATCACCACAGGGTGATCCTTTGCCTTGTCCCCCTCGATCACTGTCACCAGGAACAACAACTGGTGATTATCAGCAGAGACATCTTTGAGAAAGAGGGACTTCAGGACACAGTGTCCTTCCCCGTTTCCTTGAACCCCCCAAGACAATTTACAATGCTGTCACTCGTACATATTCCCTTCTCATCTGCTCAGTTCTTGCCTCTAAATTTTACATTCTGCTTTCTAAATAAATGTCCTTAAGAGTCTTATGAGACCTTGATGATAAGCCATTTTTATTGATATTCTGGTTCACTTTTCAAAATATTTGTAGATTATAGGATAAATAGTGTTTGCTTTTATCCGTTCTTTGGGAGATAACAGTTGGGTAACGTACAATATCTGGATGAAAATTTATTAGTTAGCACTGGGGAAAGCAGATCTGTCCCAAAATTAGCCTTTGACCCAGTTAGTCTTTCATAAACAAGCGATGATTTAAAAAGTCCTCAGCAGATAAGATGTTTGCGGCCCCAGCATCAACTTGCACGAATGCAGGAAGGTGTAAGCATAACAAAGCTACATCAGCCATATTTCACAGCACCAAGACTGAGGATGAAAAACTATGGTAAACTTCCTTAATGAAATGTCAAAGCCAACTAGCTTCACTGCAGCTAATCCGCAAATCTTGATGACAGTGCAGATTACCCAGCCTGCTAAACTGACAAGCGCCCAAGGAAGCTCATGTCCCAAGGATTACACCTCCATTTCAGTTTGCCTTCTTCAGAATTATTTGGAAGAGCCCTGGAGGAAACAAGTTTCAGCTCATCTATTTCCTTCTGAGGGCTTTCAGTACACCACCCAGTCAAGCAACAACAGTACATATACACAGAGAGAGAGAGAGACAGAGTCCCAAATATTGACATTACTGTGCAATAGGCCAGTCACCCGCAGATACCAGGAGGAAAGCTGCTGACAGATGCTGCAGTATAAACCTCCTAAGAACCTTCAGGTTTGGCGACAAAATCTGCTCTTCTCCAACCACACTGCCCTGATGCTTGGATCTAAATAACCCCCAAAATGAGATTTATTTTTTTCTCACACTGGCTATCTATAGAAGATCCTTTTTTTGTAAGTCTCTGTTGTGCAGCTTCTGAATGTCAGGCCCAGCAAATCAAAACATTTTATTGTAATTTCGTATTGTTTACTTTTGTAAGGCAGGATCTTGGCAGAGACAAGCATTTCCTCCAGGGACAAGGAGGATGGGGCTGGGAGGAGGGGAGGATGGAGGGATGGAAGGAAGCATTTTAATGCAGACTTCCTCATTGTCTGTTTTAATAGGGACCCTGGCTGAAATACAAAGGAAGAGGTAACTAAGAAGACCTTGGCTACAAATTTAGAGACACCAGAGAATGGGTGGGAGGATGCACCAGGGCAAGCCTATACAGGCAGTGACAACTGATCAGGGATGCAGCACAGCATCAGGAAAATGCCACCAGTCCCAGCCCACCTGCCGCTGCTCCCTCAGCAGGGTTGGGAAGGATCCTGGGGGTCCCCTCTGGGCAGGCACAGCCCAAATGTCCGTGGCCAACAAGGCACAGGGAAGGACAGCCTCGCCCGGGCTGTCCCCACTGGGCTGTCCCCACTGGGCTCCAAGCATCCCTGCAGAGCCAGTGTGCCACCCCATCCAGACACTCCTGGCTCCTTCCCCAGACCCTTCTCCTCCCTCCACAGCCACAAACTGTGGACAGGTGGCATCCAAGGAAGATGGCACCATCAGGACATTTATTTCTTCATGAGGACCCTCCCACTATTCCAGGATTGAGAGGAGTGGGAGGCTCCTTGTACTCTTTTGGCCAGGGACACTGGAAAGCACCAGTGATTCCACCACAGGCGTCATTTTTCACTGCACGTTTCCAGGGAGATTTGACACACAATGTTCAAACATTTGGGGAAGCAATATTTAAGTTGATGAGAGCTTATTTAAGAGCTCTAGGTTTGGGGAATAATGTCATATTCACACCTCTCACATGTACATGAGCCTGCTGCTGAAGCAATAGTCCTCCAAGGAACCTGCAGGAGAGATGGATGATGCCAGGGCAGCAGTATGGCCAAAAGAACTTAATGACTTTGTTTTGTGTGAAGCAGCCTCAAGAAGCTGGGATTTAAGAAAGTAAGAAGGTCTGGGTCTCCGATATGGACAGTCCAGGACAAAACGAAGTCCCAGGGCCAGACCCATGGAAGGAGCCTGATACCTCAAAGTCATGACTCACCCCATCTCTGGCACCACGTGCAGTGGCAGGCAGATGCGAAGAAGCAGGCAACAGCTCCCTGCTCCCACTGGGTGCCTGGCAAACCTCAGCAGAGTCAAACTGCCAGCTCTCTGCTGGGCATAACAAATCTCCCTGTTCTTCGGCATCGCCTCTCTCTCCTTCTGAAGTTTTGTTTTGGTAGAGAGTGGTTCACAAAGACCTTTACACGAACTCACCCCGACAACTGCTTTATTACGTAAAATGATTCACTAGTGTTTAAAAATCCCACAAACAGGAGCCTTCACTGACTTTATGACCGACTTCCCACGAAGGCACCGAGGCCAGGAATGGCTAATGTTCCGTCTGGCATCGACTCCCCGTGAATATCTCTCAGCAATAACAACTGATAGCAGAGCTCGGAGCCTACACATCATCCCCCTGTTTGTACATAAATTCCCTTTAAAAGGATTTCGGCATCCTCACACTGCTTCTTCCCAAGCGTTCAGGCTCTTAAAGCCAAGTCAGCCAGACAGAATGGTGCCATGCAACTACAAACAACATAGGACAATTTTTTATTCCAATACATGGCACTATTCTTTCTAAAAGCACTGCCAGTAATATGCAGTGTGTAAGGATACACATTCATTATAAAGAGGTTAGATACTAATTCCTCCAGCTTAATTTTTTCTTAAGGGCACCAGCCCATTTTTCAATTAAGGCAGGATAATATTATTAATCATAAAAATTTGCTGATGTGTAAAATTGTTTCCTTTCTGGCTAGCATTAGCTGAGAGACATGGGACATGCTGCCTCTGCATTAGTCTAACTCAGTGGTAGTATGCAAGCTGCACCATCCTTTTTGGTGATGATTCACGCTGCTCCCAGCCTTAGCCATGCATTCCCCTTTGGGAGCATGTGGACCCATGTCTCTGCTGCTCCAGGTGTAGGCTGGTAGCAAAGAGCCTATGGATATAGATTCCCATGGAAGACCAAGCACTGTCCACCGTGGGGCAAAAGAGCTGGCATGACTGGGCAGCTCCATGACAAGAGAGTGCTTTCATAGATTTAATGCCCGAGTATTTCCAGGGCACTGTGTTTCAGCACCCCCTGAAGAGAAAGATGAGGGTTCTGTCCCCACCCTCAATTTTCTGTGCTAAATTTGTCACTATGGGACTCTCTGGTGAGATCATCAGTGCTTTCTCTTTAATGCTTTTCCCCCTTCCTCTGTTGCTGAATGGGTTTGCCTAATTCCAATCAAGATAACTGTGCACACTGCCTTTAGATGGGGACACCAAAAGCAGCATGAAGGAAAGAGAAGAATTAAAGAAACAACCCAAGCCCTATAAAATAGTAAGCTATGAACAACAAAACCTCTCCTTGCCCTGTAGTAAGCAAGGGACACTCCTGGCTGTGACTCGGCAGGATCCAAGAAGATGCTGCCGAGGTGTGGGCATGCTAGCATCCTGCAGGAGGACAGCAGTTCCCTGCTGCAGTACACTCTGCTACCCAGCTCCTCACCCTGCCCAAACTGGGGACCTCTCAGTTCACTCCTGGTGCAAGTGCCCCACTCTGCCCCACTCTGCCCCAGGCCAGACCATGAATGTTTTAGGCAGACAGGACTCTGTACCCTGGTCTTGCTCCTGTAGGCAACTGGATGTGACCTCCAGGAGCCCTCCCTGGGACACAGGCAGAAGTACCCAAGTGAGGAGCAGGACTGTCCCAGGCAGCTCTGCACTGGAGGCAGGAAACGACCCTCTGGCAGTTTTGCTGGGGATGATGGAGCTGGGAGGAGACAGATGGGTTCCTGGCTCCACAAGTGCTGACGTGTACTTCAGTGGCACAGATCCAGACAAAACGTCTTGTCTCCAGTCATGTGTCCAACCCTTTTCCCATCTATGGGCAGTTTCCCTTCCACACATCATGAAGTCATATATCCCGACTTCTGTTGAGATTTTGCACTCCCCTGCTTACGGGACCTCCCACAAGCAGCTCATGACAGTTATCTCCTTGGCAGCTCAACCTTTGCCCATCGCCTGGAGAACTTTCGGCATCATTCCCAACTTGCATGCCCCTGTCATCCTTCTCTTCCCTTCCTGGTCTTGTTTCTCCCCTGTTCTGGAAACTGCATCCTCCATATTTTTTTCCCTATAGTCACCAATCTTCTCCCAGCTGCACAATTCCCCTCCTGTTTTTCCCACACACGATCAACTCGATAACATTATCCCAGTTATCTGTAGCCATGTGTTGTTAGTTTTCTGACATCACCAAATACTTTCTTATCTGAAGCTGGTATTATTTATACACACACACATATAAATGGCCATCTTCCACCATCTTATTAACTGCTGACGAAGAATAAATCATGTAAAGAGAACAGACCAGACATTGGGACCACCTTGGGGAATGCCCCACCCCACAGTTATTGCCTCCTGGCAAATTCTACACCAAGAGGAGCACATTCACTCCGAATTCTGAGGAGGCAAATCACACAAACAGAAATTGTGAGTTTCAGCCAAAAAACTCCTTTCTGACAAAAGTCACTGCTATTCATATGACTACTCTCATTAGGATCAATGAGAACTGGAAAAATCTGTCTACGTGTGTCTCTCCTGGCTAAGATGTTCAGCTGTATTTTTCCTTGTGAAAAGGAAAACTAACCCTGTACCACCAAAGTAATAAACATAGTGGGATTACTGGTCAGCAACTCAATGGATACTACTTTCAACAGCACTATAGTTAGTAAGTACTCATTGACAGTAATTGCTACAAACAACTGAACTACCAGAGAGAGATTTTCATGTTATCTGCACCCATACATACATAAAAAAAATAAAAATCCAAGGTATGTGAAGTGAAAGTTAATGGGCTAGCTTTGTTGAGCATCTCAAAAATTAAATTAACTGCAATCAAATTCATGGCACAACTCAGGGTTCATTTCATTACTATCAGAAAATCCAATCTCTGAAATCTTACAATATTAAGCTAAAGCAATGATCTTTCTGTTAAAGTTCTCTCTTTTTTCATTTTAAGGTGAGAAAAAGCTGATGGGCCTGGGTAAGGTGGGGGTGAGGATTCCCAATGGATACTTCTAAAAGCTTGGCAAACATTCAATCAATTACTCTTATATAAGGGAGAGAAAAAAACCCCAAACACCATTTCAAATGCACATTAAAATATATTTTGCAATATAAATTCTATCTCTTGCATCTATTTCTACATCGTGTCTTTTCTTGCAAAGATTAAGAACATACACACATGCATAAATAGGCATACACATATTTAAATTCAAAATACAAATCCATTAGGGAGCTACTTAAATCTGCTCATTGCTGCAATAACTAATCATCTTATCTCTATGCCGTACTGTAGGTGGGAGAGTCAGAAGTTCATTGCATTAAATGCAGGCATTTTCCTTGTTTTAATGAAGCTGTCTTTTTGGTTTATTTTACAATAAGCACTCTTTAACCTTACCCCAAGACCTAGCTGTAGAATACTCACTGCAATTTCAGTCTCCTTTTTTATCCCTCCTCTTCAAGGTTCCCAGCTAGGTTTCTCTGCAGGAGTCAAGTGTGGTTTTAATAAGGCAGATGAGGCAGAGCTTCTCAACTGCTTTTGATAGAGGTGAGGTGGTCAGCTCTTTATTGACTTTCTGCGGTACTGCAGCTACAGATTGTACAATCTTGCTTTATGAGCATGCACCAGGCAGGAAATGGGCCTGGAAATTTCCAGCCGGCAGTGTTTGATGCACTGTTTGGAAAGCTGCACGATGTGCATATAAAGGAAAAGAAGGAGAGCCTTTTTTGTTGTTGTTGTTGTTGCTAACCCATCATGCTGCAGCCACTACACGTACCTAGGAAAGCTTGCTCAGGAGCCATTTTAAGAATTACTATATCTCAGGAAAAGGAAAGAAAACAACGCTGGTTATTTTGTGCACATTAGAGAGTGCTGTGTATCAAAGATCCTTTTATAAACACTCGGAAAAATCACATGGGAGGTAACTAGCTGCTAAATTATTTTACTGTCCTTTTCTTATGCAGGCAGGCACAGCACATACACACTATACACAGTGCACAGCTGCACTGATATACACACATCCTCACAAGGGGATGTGGAAAAAAGGAAGCAATCAAGGGCTGATATCATGTACTATTAAGGTTTTATTGATACCAGCATGGAGCAACTGCATCACTAATTAATGGATGTGCACAAGCTACGCACATCCTTCCAATCAAGTGGCAACAAAACCAGGTAGCCTTCTTCACCCTCATACATATATTACTCAGCTATTTACTCTACTCCTTATTTCCCTGCACTGCACACCCCCCTTCACCCACTACCCCACACCTACTAGAAGGCACATTCTTCTGCTCTGACACCGGGGAGATGCACATTCATGGCCCCCTTCATGAGCTTCCCACATGGCACCTCTCTGGAACAGCTTTGTAACAACAGACAGGGTCCTAACTACACAGACAGGCAGTTTGGAACCCTCCCCCAGAGATGTCTCCACATATGTGGACACAAAAATAACTACTAAAATTGGGTTTGACATCTCTCTGTGCCTCTTCTACTCCCTGCCCAAGGGGGACAATATCCTCCTGACCCAGGGGAGTGCAGCGATGGTGGGTAGATCAAAGACGGCAAGAAGGTTCAGACACTTTGGTGATGGCAGCCCTACAAAAGCTGGAACAAATTTGAGCCCCTATGAAAATGCCACAGAGGCGTAACCACACTGGGCTGCACACTCCAGCTCACACCCAACTGCAGCAGCATCAGCTGCAGAACTGCTCTTGACAAGGACCGGCTGAGGAAGCCAGCTCCCTGCTCCTGCTGAAGCACCACACCTGAGTATCCAGAGCTGCATGGTACTAATCACAATTTTGCATCTTTCAGCTAATTGCAAAGCTCTTGGGGAGTCTAAAAATAAAGCTATACACACGCAGAGAGGAGTTCAAAAACCTTACAGCTACGCTGTTAGTATGAGAGGATACACTATTACTGCATGCAAGATTTAACTATATGCTTAAATTCTACCGACTTCAGGAGGACATAACAATTTACTTAACTTTCATTATACTAGGCATTTGTTTTATAGTGACCCGGATAATATGTCTTGCCTTTTCACATATAGCCCTGAGCTCCTTCCACTGCAGGGGTATTACTTGTTACACATAAATGGCAGAGCAGGTAGAAATTGAGGCAGGCTGGATTTTTAGTTAGCCACATGAAAAACATGAACAATGATGGGTAGATGATATGGCTGCAATGCTATGTGAGTGCTCCTAAATTTTAACCTGCTAAATAAGCATCAGCGGACAGCTACAACACAGTCCTTAAAGAAGGGCAAGAAAAGCACAACAACCCAGAGCACAGAACATTTCCATACCGTGTTCCACATTTGATATTTAAAAATGCAGCTACAGGGAACAGGCATCCTGTGAAATAGCAAATGTTAGACTCTCACTGCACATACACTGCTTTAATTCAGATGACCTTGCTGAATTAGAAAGCTAAACACAAGATAAATGTCCACTTTCTCTCCTGAATGCCTGTCTTGAGCAGACCCGGTTTTGCTAGGGGTTCAGTTATCTATGTTTCCTCCAGTTCCCCATCTGCAGTTCCCCAAAGTGTGTTCTTACAGCAATTCAGCTTGTTTTTCCAAATCAGATGCTGCTCAGATTGTGAATCTTACAAATTTTTTTTGCTGACGGGAATTAGCGACTGCTTCACCTTAACCCTCTAACTTGGCAGAAATTGGAGACTGGCCTGGACCTGCTGCCAGTTTGTGATCTGGGTCCATCTCCAGTAGCAAGAGATGCTCAGGGCTTCTAGAGAGTCATATGCAATATACTGATTTCATCCAAATTACATGCAAGTTTCACTCCTTAAAGCAGAACTCAAAAAATCAAACAATTAATGATTTCTTTAATTCTTAAGACCTTTTTTCTGCACGGGTTTAAAATACTCTAAAAGAAGAAACAGACTGGCATTGTCTTTCGGCCTTTTGCTGGTGGCAAAGAAGATTATTCCTATCATATTCTGCAGGGGTGCTGTCAAATGCTGTTCCAGGCTATGGGCCAAAACCTACCCCCAGCCCATGTGCTCAGCTCCCACTGGCATCAATGATATCTCCACCATGGACTGACAGTAGTAAATGGGCAGAGATGTGCTGGCTGCTCAAATAGCACGATCTATGTGCTGAATAATTCATTTTAAACTGTTGCACAGATGTCAAAATGTTATTGCTGATTTCTAGCCAGCAGAATGGGCGTTTCTTCTCCTGATATGAGTGTGTCACTGCCTGTAATGCCAGAGAAGATTTGGGGGATGTCTCAGCAAGACAGCAAAGCCCATACATGGCATGCCTGTGAACATACAATTCAAATGTTCACTACAGGTCACCTTTCACTCTCCTTATTAGGATTCTCCTGTGGATGCACTCACCCATTGCCTCCAAAAAATGTAGAAAAGCAGCCAAAAACATACGTGGTTACACAGGTTTGAGCGTACAATCTCCAACAATCACTTCAGCCACCATTTTGATTTTTGCAAAAGTCCCACAGAAAAACCCTGAAGTACAAACAACTTAATAGTCACGGATGAGTTTGGTTAACAAAGTAAATCCAAACAAACAAAACCCCACCGTCTCTGTATGTGGGAACAGATAGAGCTATCCTACAGAGTTTGTCAGCCTGGCCGTGGCATGAGCTCCACAGTAGAAGTCAAAGATCTCTGTCCACTCCTAAATCAAGGAAGAGGAGCTTTCCTGTGTTTCCTCTTTCACTAAACCTGGAACAACCAATCTGCTCAGTACCAAGATGGTCTAGGTGCTGGCTTCCCCATGCAGGCAGACAGGTGGACTCCATCTGCTGGTGGCCAGCAGACACCTCCAGAGCAAGGAGGGACTCCTGCAGGCAGGAGGGCTTGTGAGAATGCGAAGGGTAGCTGAGGGTGACAGCAGAGATGGAAGGGAAATGGGAGAGATGCAAGAAACTCACAGGTTTTGAACTGAGATCAGAGACTTGGGATCTCTGACAAGAACCAAAAGAGCACCCCAGGCCAGCCCAGGAGCTCTACTAGCGATGTGTCAGCTAAAAAGTGTGATTTTCCACACTCCTGGAGGGGCTTTTTCACGTCCGCTGGTCTGTGTGGAAACAGACCTAGGCTTAATGAGGTCTAATTTGTTTTAAATCCATAGGTTTCTTTTTAATAATTAACAGTCCCATCGCTCAGCAAAGTCATTCCTTACCTCTGACTACTTGCTATTAGAAATGAAATTTACTGTGAAATACTGTTAAAAGGTGGAAAGCAAGTGACATAATTCAAGTTTTAATTAAAAAAAAAAATATATCACACAAAGCCAGAGCCATAGAAGGAATAATAACCGAATAAGCAAAAAAGGAACCCCATCTCAACCCCATGTCTACTTTTCCCAATTACCCACTTTGTTCTTCCATGCTATTTGAATTCTTCTAATTGGTTTCTATTACTGGATGCCCTGTGCCCACACCACATCCAAGTTTTTCACTGCCATTCCAGGAACTAGAGAACGTGTCGGCATCATTACCATGAACATTACACACCCTCACACACCAGGGTACAGGAACTACAATTAACACATTAAGAAATAATAACTGCCAAGGGAGCAACGGAAGATAAACAGCATGGAGCTGATGTAGCAAGAATTCTGCTTGGGAAAGGGCTGTCTCTTGGGTAACGGGCAAGGGAGAGGAACTGAAGCCCCGTGCAGCACTATCCATTTGCTAAAGAAAACCCCCAAACCAGTCGAACAACTGTTTACACATTAATTTCTTGAAATGTAATTTCACCAAAAGTATTGCCAGTTTTAAACTAATTTTTGAAGGAATCTGAAGGCTCATGTTTACAAAGAAATAATAATCATGTCCTCTTTGAAAGATTAAAATTGGTACATGTTTTTGCTATTTGAAAACCTGTCCTGAAGTGCTGCAGGTTTGTTGTTTTCTTGTTCTGCTTTTTTAATAGAAGCCAGAAATACTGGCTTCTATTAAATTCTAGTAATATTAAATTCTAATAAAATTATTTTATTAATTTATAATGATTATTTTGTTAATTTATAATTATTTATTATTATATATGTTGATACAGATATATAGACACATATAAAACATAATAATAAAATGGCCTTTTTTCCCCTGCTTGTTGATAGTCATTTTTATAATTGCTTGGGGATTTTTTTTGTTTGGTTTGTTGTTTTTTTGGGTTTTTTTTAAACGAAATTTAAATAATTATTTTCCCAAGGATTTTTAATGAAAAAAATTCTTTAGATTCCAGAGTCTTTTATTTAAAGCTTCCAGTCTGAAAATGTTTTTGTGAGTAGTCCTACAGAAGCTGCAAGATCTGCAAGAATCTGCAAGAGCATGCCCACCATTTGGATATCTATTTTCACTCCTGTAACCAACAGAAATCATGAACCACGCTGGTCCTTTCAGAGATCAGTCTTGACTTTAGCTATTGCTTTCAGATGGATCAGCTGAAGGCCTTAATTCTTTATTTTTCACCGAGATTACAAGCTGAAGGAACATGATGGTACAGGCGAGGTTTATGAAATGCTTTGTCTCGTGTCTGTCCCACCTTGGGGCTGCACAATCACAGAAAACCCAACAAAAATATCTCTGTTATAACCCCTTTCCTACATTCAGTCAAATCCCTGTGCAAGAAAAGGGAGGCAGAAGAGGCACAAATATAATGGTAGAATTAACAGCCCTGCTCAAACCCACCTTTTGGGGAGAGAAGGGTGAGTCCCTCTCAGCCTGTGACCCATGTGGGGTCTCGGGCGCAGGGTTCCTGTGACAGGCGCGATCCCCCCCCGCTGCCCCGAAGCACGGCTCATCAGTCAACTCAGACATTTCAGCAAATCACATGGCACTTTGTAAAAACATAATTGTTTTTATTTTCCAATTTTCCATGTTTTGTGTAGAGTGCTGCTGTGTTCAAGCGAAGTGAATAAAAGCATAAACAGTAAGCACCATCTGGAGAACATTCTTCCAGCATGCTGAGAAATAGCAGCCGCCTGTGCGCTACCTGCTATAAATAAATGTCATTAAAAAATGTCCAAAAAATAGTTTGTTCCTGTTTGATGGAACTGTAGCCAGATAAAATTTTTCTTAACCCTGTTTTCAGGTACCTGCCACCTTCACAGAAAAAACCCCAAACCAGATACAGATGTTTGTTTTTTGTCCCTTTATGTTAATAGGGGTATTACTAACAGAAGAGCAACCCTACACATTATTCTAATAACAGCAACAGAGGTTGCAACTTAAGTGTAACACATGAACAAAACACTGAAAATCCAAATGCTTTTTAAACTGTACCAGGTTCACAATAGGCTGGTATCTCTCAGCCTGCTAGCAAAGAGAAAGAGCAAAATTATTCATTCTCTAAACTGATAGTGTATCAGTTTGGAAGGGGGAAAAAAATGCCAGAAAGTCAGTAATTTATTTTCAGGCTACAGAAAGCTGCTCCCATCTCCCTCGCTGCTGACAAAATACAGACCAAGCTGGCTGTGGGGCTGTGATGAGGCTCTGCAAAGGGTCAGCGTTTGCTGTGTTTGTTTAATCGCTGCAATTAGAGCTACACAAATAATGAAATTGTTTGCTATAGTGGCCAGACTGAGGGGGGAAAAAAAATTAAGAATAAATGTTTGGGTTGAGCGATTTAAGGACATTTTTTTCTTTTTTGGTAAAATGAAAAAATTAAACTGTTTAGTTTGTTCCACTCGGAGGCCATTGAAGCCTTCAAAGAATCCATTCAGTTTGAAATGAAAAATACATTTTCATGCTGGAACAAAGCGTTTGAGCAATTGACATTTTTTCCCTTTGTTGCTGGTTTTTTTTTTTTTTTTGGTTGGTTGGTTGGGTTTTTTTGGGTGGTTTTTTTTTTTTTTTTTTTTTTTTGGTCAGACAAATATTTTCAGCAGCCAGAAAGGGATGCTTAGAAGAGCTTGGTGCTTCTTGAGGAGGGAGAAGAGGATTTGACTACCCCTTATCCCATCCTCAGACACACCTTGAGCTGTTGTGCAGGGGCAGGGTTGAGCACTGCAGCTCCAGGAAGCTGCTACCAGCCCTTCGCGTCCCTGACATCTCTGCTCTTCTCCGGGCAGCCCCCACACCAGGGAGCCCAAGGGGGATCCTCCCGCTTTCCCCTGCAGCGCGGGGCTGGAATGTCGCCTGCCGGAGGGTGGCGGATAGGTAGAGCCACGGGAACAGCAGCACTGCCTTTTCTGGGTTACCGACGGCTCAGCCACAGCTGGCACCGTGCGGCTCTTCCCAGGGCGACACAGCCCTTGCTCTCCGCATGAGGCTGGGATGTGCTTCAGGGTACGGCAACGGGGCTAAGGCTGCCAGAGGCTGATGCAGGATGCAGTGTGAATCCTCCCTGACGAGCCACCAGAAGGAAGAAGGATTTGAAGAAATTTTAGGGGGTTTTCCCCTTCACGTTTTTTTTTTTAAAAAAACCACCTTGGATTAGTAAATTTCACGAAGCAATGGGAATTCATGTGTCTTGTGCAACAACATCCACAAAAACAGGCTGAGTCCCTTGAATGAGAGAGTGGCTGAGATCCCTAAGGCACAGGGCGCATCACCAGCGTAGCAGACCATCATCATTTAAAGGCAAGAGTGGAAACGATGGACATAAAACAGATTCAGTCCTTCCCTCCAGCTATTCCACTTTTCCAAAACCAAAGTTGTTGCCCACTGGTGTGTTCACAGAGCAGCTCTGCTAAAGCCTTGCTTTCAGATGGGACTGGCCACTGCAAGCAAAGGCATAATTCCCACCATATTTTATTCTCTGTTTTCACAGGGACTCTGCGTGCCAGGAACTACATGAATAGGGATGAGGGTACAGTCCCTTCCCCAATGAAATCATCATCTCAAGTACAGCAAGGGCAGGAAATGATAACATGGTTATGGTTCCCATTAGCCATATTTTCATAATATAAATACTTTAGCTACTTTTATTTACAGAGTCCACTCACACTAGTTAAATGATATACTTTGGAAAGGGATATGTAGGCAGCCTGGAAATGAAGACACTAGACTACTGATTTTATTAGGATGATAATGATGATTATCATGATTAATCAGCCTTGATAGATAAGATTTTCCCAGACCAGGTGTGCAGAGAAGGCAGGTGGTGGGAACATGGCTGTCTGTCTGTCTGTGCATGCACACATGTGTGCGAGTGTGTGTGTGGGGGAGGGTTGTGCTTTGTTTTGCTTTTGCCTTTGGTCAAATTCAAACAATGTGCAGTAACAAGAAGTAAATGTCATTTTCCTCCCATCCATCTTAATTTGGCATCCATTTTAAAGCTTACCTTTGACCTTTTAAAATGTTAATACACTTAAGCAGATATAAAAAACACAAAGCTCCTGGAAAAATTAATCACAGCCATATCACGATGCTGGTCTAAAAATGTAACATCAGTTGTTTTCCTCTTTAAAGAAACATTTGTCCGATGCAGCAGCAGCAGCAACTATGCTACAATTAGCTATTATTTCCTTTTCAAACAAATATCCACGTCATATGCCATAGCAAAGCCCTTTCAGCATAACCAGCACAAGGTACTATGAATCTTTTGTTGAGTAACTGCCTAGAACCACAGAAAAGGTCCTGAAAAGGACCTTGAGAAGTCACCTAACCCATCCCTCTGCCCCAGGCAGGATCAGCTACATGTAAACTATTCCTGACAGGAAACCATATTTAGGTTTCCTTAAAGTAGCAGCATTAAACAGAACTGGGAAAAATTGTTAAATCAAAATACATAACATATATATAAAAATAATATATGTACATTATCCATACAAATAAGAAAATACAAAGAGACAACCCTGACCTAAATGATAACTCTCCCTCCTCTGACTTCATACCCTATAACCAAAGAATTCAAAACAGGAAACTCTAATAAAAACACCTCCTTCCTTTTTAAAAATGAAAGGCTGCTAGATTGAGAACTTCAGGTCCTTGGAAATGCAGTGGCACTTCTTCTCCAGGGAAGTGGTTTCAGATTCATCAGGTCCATAAATATTTGGGTCTTTATTCTTCAAAGTAAAGAGTTCTTCCATTTCCCCAGAAAGTAAATACAAAGTAATAGTGTTGACCAGCCTTTCCAGTAACCAAAGTGAGTCTATGATGTCTGTAGCCTGTTCATGATCAAGGGCATCCACCATCATCTCTTGACTTAACCATTTCTGGTGGGAGCCTGTACTAGGTTCTCCAGCTCCAGGAGGGTCATTGCACAGCTCTGGGGTTACACACTATGAACATGGGGATCCATGGCACACAGCCACATGCTGCTTCCACTTTCTTGTCTGCAGCATCTGATAGCATCCAGGCCTACCCCCATCAATTTGATACCCCTCTTTAGAAGATAGAAAGCTGTGGTGACAAACAAAATATATCCTAAAAGACAAGTAATGATTTCATAGCTAAACACAGCTGCTACCCAAGCATCAAAAAAAAAAAAAAAAAAAAAAAAAAAAGTTAAGGACCTAAATGTCAAACCCAAACCAAAGGCAGATGCATTCTCTCACTGAGCAGGGAAGTAAATTCCGTGCAACTGTTTTCTTCCACCTACATTACTCTGGTTCCAGCAAAACTGGAGTGTGGCCAACCAGTTTTCCACAATTTGAACACATGCTTAGGTACAATGGTGTGGGAAGATGTGAGATATTGAGCTTGGCACCACCAGCCCCATGAGAGAAAGACACCCCTTTGTGCATCCTGCACACACAACTTAGAAGAGCTGCACTGAAGAGCCCAATTTCCTCCATCCCAGAAGCCTCATGTGGGTCTTCCAGCCATGAAATGGCAAGAGGTAACTCCATCCATCCCCTTGAGACAAGAGATGAATGAACAGCATGTCATGCCACACCAAAGGCTCCTCTGGGCACTCCTCCTTCTGGGATCTGCTTGTACAAATACACACAAGTATTTGTCTTAGACATCGGTCTATGGACATATGTATATATAGTGGGATTGATCTATGTACTACATGCTCCCTCCAGTAGACAGTATCCTGGGCCAAAGGGACCCATTGCTGTCACACCAGGAAACCTTCCATGGCTGCAGACCCATGCTTCCACTGATCCTCTGGGTGAAGCCCTCTGATCCAACTGCTCTCTTGTGGTGTGTGTGGAAAACGCTCCCCCAAGGTCAGGCACCTTATACGGTGAATTCAATGGGCTTGGCACCTGCAACAATTGTCTCTGAGAACCCCAAAGACAGCTGCCCAAGACAATAACACAGAAAAGATTCTTCTAAACAAGGAATGATCCTTCTAATTTTCTTCCCTGGGAAGTATCCAATACTTTGGGGGGGTAGGGGGGGAGTACAATAACTGCACATATCTGCCCATATGTTCCTACCTCCTTCTGGCCTCTCCTCAGCATCCCACAGCCTGGAGAGCAAAGCTTGGCTACCTGAACAGGGCAGACCTCCTGGCTGAGAGCCGCCTTCTGGTCTCCAGCCCCATCACCAAGGCTGAAGATGAAGGCATCTATTATTCAGACAGTGATGCCTGACTTCTTGGTTAAGAAAATCCTGATTAAAAAACAATGTGTTGCCCTTCCTGTTTGCTTTGCAGTGGCCTTGTGTGGATCCAGCTCTACAGAAAGCAATCCATCACCAACAACCAGAAAGATGCGTATCACGCAAATACAAAAATACTTCACATTTCACTTAGTTTTTCATGTCTTCCATTCTCATTGCCCATTCTAGTTCAGCTCTCCTCACTATCTTTTTTTTAACCTAATTATTACAGATATACATGGACCACCTAGTATTTTTTAAATGAAGGATGGTTTAGTGCAATATTACCACATAAGCTTTCAAAGACCATCAAATTTAAAAGAAAATAAACCCAATGAATATACATTTCTCACTGTCACTCCTGATACAACATTTCTTGGTTTTTTGCTTGCATGCAACAGAATGTACATTGTCATACTGCCTGTGACTGGTTTATTCACCATATTCTGATAATCATGGACTGTAACTTCAGTAACACTCCTCTAGCCAATTAGTTTATTCACTAAGCACAGATGAATAGCTGACGAGCTACAAAAAGTTGCTATTGTCTGAGTCAGTCACCAAGTAACTAACTTGGCCATTTAGCCAGGGAGAAGTTTTCTTCTCTGAAAGGTGACAAGTAGCTATGTAATGACTTCTATTATTTTCTCAATAAACTCAGAGAAAATAGGACATTGCAGCTAGAAAAACACAGAAAGAGAAATTAGCCGCTACTGTCATTAAGGATTCAGAGCCTGAAAAAGAACAGTTGGTGCAATGCAGCTGGAGAGGCTTTTCAGAGTAAAGTGATTATTCTCTGGCCATTAACAAATTATTTTTTGCTGGAATGCAAGACCTGCACTCCTCCAAATAACCTGGCTTTGCTGTGAGGAGCACACTGGCTGCCAGGGCAGGCGAAAGCCATTGCCCTTTTGGCCCTCCTGGTGGACACTGCACTTCTTCCACCTCTTTCCTTTGCCACAGGAAAAGCACAGAAATAACTAAAAAGCTGAAGCACATGCAGACACTTGAAG
This sequence comes from Pachyramphus minor, assembly GCA_013397135.1. Classification (NCBI taxonomy): domain Eukaryota; kingdom Metazoa; phylum Chordata; class Aves; order Passeriformes; family Tyrannidae; genus Pachyramphus; species Pachyramphus minor. The sequence continues at coordinate 2,725,171 of VYXB01010567.1, forward strand.
AGAGACTGGTCTACAAAATCAGCCTGACCAACTGAATTCGGAGCTGCATTTAGCATGTTCAGGGGGGCACCTGCCCCACTGAAGCTTAGTGAGGTGTCACAGCAAACTTCCATCACCTCCCTTGCCAGTCAGAGCTCACCTGCAATCATTGATCCAAAGATAACAAGATGATTATGATTTATAAGAACATAACTTATGGACACAGTCAGTACAGGGACTTGTTCTAAGATCTCTGTGCCTGCCATCAGAGAGGCAGGAGGGAACCCAAACCCTCATCAAGCTTGTCCTTCAAGTCAACAACAGTTGCCTTCCTTCTGTGATAGTGGCTGCTCTCTTGCCACTTCAAGTGGAGTGCAAGCAATAGAGGGACCTGGAAGCTACTAAGCTGAAGGACAGTGTTTTTCTGAAAAGGCTGAAGGGAACAGGAGACCTACCCTAGGATCTTTGGTTAATTCTTGAGATCATTTAGCCCTGTCTCAAACAAGCATTTCCAAACTACATGCCCAGATTGAGGTCAGTGATGAGTGGTGTCCTGCAACGGTCCAGACCATGACCAGTGCTCTTTATTGTCTTCATCAATGACACAGACAGTGGGATTGAGGGCACCCTCTGCTCTTGTGAGACCCCACCCGGAGTACTGCTTCCAGCTCTATGGTCCTCAGCACAGGAAAGACATGGACCTGTTGGAGCAGGTCCAAAGCAGGCCAGAAAGATGATCCAAGAGCTGGAGCACCTCTCCTATGAGGACAGGCTGAGAGAGCTGGAGCTGTTCAGCATGGAGAAGAGAAGGCTCGAGGAAGACCTTACAGCAGCCTTCCAGTACCTAAAGGGCACTTACAGAAAAGACAGGGACAAACTACAGGGACAGATGTTCTAGCAGAGCCTGTTGCATTAGGACAAGGAGCAACGGTTTTAAACTAAAAGAGCATCAGTTTAGACTAGATATAAGGAAGACATTTTTTAACATGAGTGTGGTAAGACACTGGAGCAAGTTGCCCAGAGAGGTGGCAACTGACCCATCCCTGGAAACATTAAAGGTCAGGTTGGACAGGGCTCTGAGCAACCCGATCGAGTTGAAGATGTTCCTGGTCACTGCAGGAGGGTTGGATTAGATGACCTTTAAAAGTCCCCTCTAATCCAACTAGTCTATGACTCTATGAGCTAGGAAATATAAAAGGGTACTGGAAACAGGTCACAGTCAGAGGAATGCAGTCACTCACACTCAAAGCTAGCACTTGACTGTGAAGTGGCAGCTGCCACAGGGGTCCCGCAGGACATCTAGCCATCCATGGGACTGGCAAAATCCTACAGATATGACACCATAAATTCACCTCACCCATCTTACAGCTTTGCACATTAAAGGACAGCATGGATAAAATTTGGGGGGGGAAGAAAAAAGGTAAGCCAGAACTAACAAGCAATATTAAATCACCTGGCAGAGCAGCTCCTCCACAGAGTGGCCTATTTACACAGTAGCTCAGTGCCCTGGGAGGGACGGGCAACATTGCAAACCCAGGAAAGGAAATTCCCGAGGAGAACTGAGACAAGGTACCAATGATCCCTGCAGCCTAGGACCTCTCATACAGCCACCTCCTTTTTGAAATCTAGAGTTTGCTGGAAGGACTTAGGCCTAGGGCTCTGAACATAGGAGAAGGAAACTTTTTTTCCTGAAGGCAGTCTATGACACTCAAGCAATGCTGAAAACAGTTTTACTGTATTGTTATTCTGTAGATGCTGTTTCTGGAGGTGTGACCCAGCACAGCCTGATCGCAAAACAAAGCCATTTGTGGCTAGCACCACACATCACCAACTACCTCCTTCCTCTCAAAATAAAATAAAAAATAAAACAAAATAAAACAATATGAAAGCAAGTATCCCCATAAATCATTAATTCATCCCAGTTTCGTAATAAGAATATTTGTCAGCTCCCATTTTACATCCCTTTCTCTGGCTGCCTGGTCTACAAAGCCACCATTTCAGCTGCCTGTGCATACAGACCAGTTGACACACTGCACCACAACAGCTCCCACATCCCCCTTCTCCTGCCTGTGGAGAAGATGGCCACCCTTCTCCCACAAACCCTCACCTGTTCTGCCATCTTTTTTAAAGAATTTTTTTTTTTTAATCAGTAGCTCTGGGGCACCCATCAGCTGTACTCAGCTCCTGTAACAATCGCATGATTTATGTAGAAGTAATTGGGGTTAAACTATCTGCCACATCAAACTCTTCACATTTGGCCCCATCTTTAGGACCCAGAAACATCTGAAATAAATAAAGCCCCGTGTCATTTAAAAGAGTCTGGGCTTAATTAGCATCCTTCTGAATTTTGTGGGAGAGATGTTGCTCTGCCAGCTTTAGATAGCTAGTCTATCACTTGCAAGGTTATCTCCTTTTTTTTCCCCCCCTTTAGTACCTACATGAAAATATTTTTCCACACAGCTTTTCTTTTTCTTTTTTTTTCCCTTTTTTTTTTTTTTTCCTAATCCTCCAACCAGCCGGATGACAACCACTCCTTATCTCTGGCTGTCTTCCATGCTAAAATAAGAATGCTGTTGTTACACCGAGGGAGCTGCACCCTTCCACCTCCGTTCCCTCCCAACATGCACGCAGCTGGCTGCGCAGGAATGCCCGAGGTGCCATTTTCTGGCCATTTTTTTGTGATGTTGTTGCAATTTACCCTCTAGCTACAATTTGTATTTCTAAATCACACCAGGCCTCTCGTGCCACGGATTTTACAACCTCAAGTGACAGACGGTCTCTGTCCTGAAGAGCTGGTGGTGCTCAACCCATCTCCACTGCTGCTGCTTCCCTGCCTTGACGTAGGCTAGGCTGACACGAGGGCGAGCACGCAGCCAAACACAGCTCCAACAAGACTGGGCGATTTGATTAGCAGCAGAGAATGACTGGATTAGAAGAGGGATAGGATTAGAGATTGATGAGTTGCTCCAAGGCGGCTACGTCTGTATGATTGGCTGCAGCAGCAGCATTTGAATGTCAAACTGTATCTCCTCGGAGCAGGGAGGTACCACCTATGTGGGGCTTCAGATAATGCAAGGCAACTGGAGGAAGGTAAAGGGCTTGAGTTGGGGTCTGAACTGACAGCCCAGTATAGGCGAGCCCTTGGTGGGTCAGGTAGAGACGAGAAAAGGCAAGAGAGGGAAACATGACACGATTTGCCCACAGCTACACTGGCAGTTTGTGTCAGAGGCAAAAATGGGAGCCAGACTTTTTTTTTTTTTCCAAAAAATGAGTTCCTCAAGCAGTAGATGAGCCAGCCGCCTTTGTTACATGTAAGTGCATTTTTTCCCTGTAATTCATACTGCTGCAGGCTCTGCACAGTGAGCTCCAGCTTCCTGAAGTTACAGGGTGTTCAACATGATGTGCTCATTGCACATCTCATGCCCACTACATGACTAGCTCTGTCCCCCAGCCCATGGTTGCAATGCAATCCACATGTGTTGCAAAAGCTTATCACTTGCCTTTTTTTTGTAGGAAGCAATCAGGACCCTGTAAAATCCGTCACTGAGGTGATTTCCAGTGTGACCCAGAGAGCTCTGGCTACTGGATCGCCTCCAGAATTCAATGTACACACAGAAATTCAACGTTACTCTCCAGTGAACTCAAGCAGTTATTCCCTCTTCAAATTTGGCTTCAATCATCTCTGAAGGTGAAAGAGACTTCAGCATCTCCCTACTGGAGCTTCTCACAGAAATGCTACAAAATTCATCAGAGACGCTAAGGACAAAATAGTGAGGATGCATTAATTGATCACCTTGCTCTAACAGAGGAATGTTGGAAATTGTACTGGCTATCAGCAGCCTCCTGCACTAGTTACTGTAGTTACATCTGATTAACCGAGGCCACTCACAGAGTCATGAAATGGAAGGGAAAGCTTTTCCAAATTTACATATTAAAAACATGGAGGTGTGCTGATTTCTGTCCTATGGAGTGTTTCAGCCATAACACTAGTAATCAGTAGCGTATTTGTGTGGAACACTAAGCCGATTTGCTACTGATAAACGACATGAAAGGTTACTTAGGAAAAAGAAGAGCATTTCCTCATCAAGTTTAAACGGAAAATACCTGAAGAATTAATGGGCAACCAGATACTCTTTCGTCTTTAACAATACATCCCCATTAGACAATATATACACCCTCAATCATGCATTTTAAACATTATTTTTTTAAAAATACTTCTGGTGGAGAATATAAACTACCATCAACAACAGCAACTAAATCAAAGCCAAACCAATCCCTTTAAAAGAAGGGGGAAGCGAGGGGAATGAGAGGAGATAACTCTGCAACTCCCGCCCAGTGAGCCTGCACCATCTCCCCAGAGGGATGCAGAACTTCTGGAGCACGACACTTCACCCAGGCACCCACCGCCACGCACGCCCGGAGCGCTGCGACGCCGGCGCAGATGCCCCACGCCCCGAGACAGCCTCATCCAAAAAAACCCATTAAGGGGGACGCAGGTGACAGTCCATCCTCCTAGCAGACTTCGCCGGGAAGCCGGGCGACAGCGGGAGGAATTTCTGCCCAACTTCGGAAGGGTAAATTCTCCTCCTGCTCCTCGCTTGTCACCGGCTGCCCGAGGGACCCCAAATCATCCCATCTTGTAACCCACCCTACATATTTCCAACCTCCTTCTCCCAGAGCGCGGACCCGGGCGCTCCAAGCCGCCGTGACCTGCCGTGTGTGTTTTGCTCCCCGTGGGGCAGGAGCCAAAAGCCTCGGGGGGCGATGCCTGGCCGCGGCACGCGCCGCTCCTCCCCGCGCACCCACGGGCGTGATTTTGGAGAAGTTGCGCAGGCAGAAGGAGGAGAAGAAGGAGGAGGACGAGGAGGAGGAAGGGCGGGGGTGGGCTGGGTGTCTCTGCCCGTGCGGTCACGGTCTCGCCTCGTCCCTGTCCCCGCCGCGGTCCCTCCGCGCCCCCCCCACCGCCGCAGCCCCACTGCCGGGACAACCCGCACAAAGCCGCCGCCGCCGCCGCCACCGGGATCTCGCTGCGCCCGCTCGGCGCCACCAGAAACAA